>CABHPH010135846.1:0-36031 GCA_902168325.1 Peromyscus nudipes | reverse complement strand
TGTGACTCCCTTCCCTATCCGTGCACTGTGTGACTCCCTTCTCTATCTATGGCACTGTGTGACTCCCTTCCCTATCCGTGCAATGTGTGACTCCCTTCCCTACCCGTGGTGCTTGTGTCTCACAGAGGATGTGTACCCACTCTGCTGTTCATGTCCTCGATCTGCTTTGCTCGCTGAACTCGCCGCATTTCTATGACCTGCTCTCTTTTCTTCTGCAGCCACGCTTTAAACACCACCTCGTTCTCCTTTTTCTTCTCGTTCTCTTCCTCCAGTTTGCGCTGTTCTTCCTAGTAGGGGGATTGTGAAAAGGTATTAGTAGAAAATTCATGAAACTGTATGTGCATCAAATAGATATATTCTGACTTCTGAAATTAGGATTCCCTGCCTCAAAACTTCCCAAACGAAAATTGCTCCTCTTCCAAATACAGGGTGGGCCTCTAATTACTTAGGAGGGAAACCAAAGGTCTTTAAAGCAGTCAAGCAGGGAAGTGTATAATTACATGGTGTTCATTATTCGCCATTGGGAATACTATGTATCTTTCATCACCTCTTAGGTTACTTTTGGTGCCAATTAATTAAACTACAGCAATGCAAACCATGGCACATTTTAGAAGCACTATAAATTGCTTGAGCATTTTTCATTACTGTTAAGTTAGTTGTGATGAAGGTACTGCAGTTATGAAATAAAATACTTCACTCAGAACTGTGTGGGAAATATACGTAGAAGACAAAGAATGTGGTCTAGGCCTTGTTTTAAAAACACTTTATCCGGGCAGTGGTGGCACACGCCTTTAATCCCAGCACTCGGGAGGCAGAGCCAGGTGGATCTCTGTGAGTTCGAGGCCAGCCTGGGCTACAGAGTGCGTTCCAGGAAAGGCTCCAAAGCTACACAGAGAAACTCTGTCTCAAAAAACAGAAAAACAAAACAAAAAAACCACTTTAGCCAATGTTGGGAATGTAGCTAGTTGATGGAAAGCTTGCCTAGCAACCTTGGGTTCTATTCTCAGAAAAGCAAAATACTAAAATTAAAGCAATAACTGAATAAATAAAATACTGTAGCTTAAAAAATAAACAGGAAACAGAGAAAATATGCCAAAATTTGAGTCTGCTGATAAGAATACAGGAGTTATGTTGTTTTACAGGAATTTGAAATTTTTTATTAAAATGATTCTCAGGTTATTTATGTTCATAAACTAGCATTTTTGCTATCAGAAGCACACTTAGAGACTTGGCTAACTATTAAGGAAAAATGAAATTGTATCTGAATTACCCAGCTACTGTTATAAAAAAGAAGTTATCTAAACTTGAAGGAAGCTACTAACATCTGTTCTGTAGAACTATAAGGTCGTCAGTGAGAGGAAAAGAACGGAGCTACAAGTTAGATGTGGGCCAGGATCTCTCAGGGACCGGACTGTGTCAGCTCGGGCAAGGCATCTGACTTCTTCCTGTCTATTCTCATCATGTGAGATTGCAGATGGAATTTGGAGGCATCTCATCAGGGATAGTAGTCTCTACTCTCCCATGCTGGGCACTGCTCTACCACTGAGCTACACCCTCAGCCAGGCTCCGCTCTCAATGTAAAACTAAAATCCCCCAAATCAAGGAATTATAGACACAGAAGACATATAAGGTGCACACAAATAAAATAATGATAATGCAGCCGGGCGGTGGTGGCGCACGCCTTTAATCCCAGCACTCGGGAGGCAGAGCCAGGCGGATCTCTGTGAGTTCGAGGCCAGCCTGGGCTACGAAGTGAGTTCCAGGAAAGGTGCAAAGCTACACAGAGAAACCCTGTCTCGAAAAACAAAAAACAATGAAACAAACAAAAAATAATGATAATGCAAGTTAGCCTGTTGCCTATACTGTGTGCCTGTCCTTTTCCACGCAAGATTTGATTCTCACCTCTCATATAATCTGCTTTCACGTGTCACCTTTAAAAGGACAGTGTCATTTCTGAGATCTTGTCTGGGTCTAATGTAGATGGTCTACTATCTTTTGTGATGTTTGCGAGAAAGAGTCAAGGTAATGGCAGTGTTCCATACACACACATTCTCAACACTTACCCCAGCGATTTGACAACATGAAAGTAAACAAGAGCTCGCAACCATCCCTGTCTTGTGACATTGATAAAACATGAAAATTCACTCCCCTTTCAACACGAAAGCCCACTTGCCTTCCTTCTTACCTCCCTCTTTAGCTTTTCTCTCTTCCGTTCGAGCTGTTTTTGGAGTTCTTTCTGTCGTGGCGAAAGACAATACGTTGAGGTCACTGGAGAGACACCTGCAGACTGTATCCTGTGATTAGATCTCCTGCTTTTTTTGTTGAGATCTGGGTTGGCAGCAGAACTTGGACGAGTCTTGAGGTTGGGAGGTGGCTGAGGGACTTGCGCCAATAGCTCTCCTGTTGGAGAGAGAGTATGAACCTTTGCCACAGGCTCTTCTTTCTTGACACCACCAACAGTCGGGGTGGGAGACCTGAGCGGCAACTGTGAGGATTCATTTTCTGTATTATTAGCACTATTAATGGGGGGCAGAAACCCCTGGCTCTCAATGTCTTGCAAATTCATAAGTTCAAACTTCCCGTCTCTCTCTACCAGTATCTTTCTATCGTTCTCTTCACAGCTGCCGTCAGTAACTGACAGGACCACGTTCTCTTGTCCCGGTTCACCAGAAATGCATAACTGGGACAGTTTTCCAGACATATTATTGTCATTCTCTAAGAAAGCTTTACAAGTATCACTGTCTTCTAACGGCGGGACTTCTAAATCAACTAGTTTGTCTTTGAACTTAAGTTTCCGCTCCCGTTTGTCGTTCACGGGCTCTTGATTCTGTAGGATTTTGTTAGCCTCTATAATTTTCTCCATAATATATCTCCTGACTTCCTCATCCTCTTCTTCCTCCAGGTCTCTCTGGTTTTCTGCTTTGAAGTCCTGGAAGGAGTTCTCACTGTCAGAGTCCGATATGGGATCCAGCGGCTGAATACTTGGGACGGAAATGAAGTCATTTCTTCTGGGCGAGGACTCGTCCCTCACAGGTTTATCTGGATCAGAGAGCTGTTGGCTGTGCTCTGTTTCTGGTTCATTTTCTTTCAACTCCGAGTCAAGATCGTCTTCCCTCTTGCAAGCCATCTTGAAAAAAGACATGACAGTCTACTTTTGGGTACAACTGAGATTCTGCTCGTTTATTTGGGGGACAATTGAAACAATTTTTTCTGTTCATG
Source organism: Peromyscus nudipes (assembly GCA_902168325.1). NCBI lineage: Eukaryota > Metazoa > Chordata > Mammalia > Rodentia > Cricetidae > Peromyscus > Peromyscus nudipes. The sequence continues at coordinate 32,812 of CABHPH010135846.1, read as the reverse complement.
TGGTTTATTTTATACACAGGGGAATTTAAGAGCGTCTAGCTTACACTTTACTCGTAATATTATAACCCATATTTTGGAGCACCTCAGAGAAACACCAGAAGAAACAATGAGTCCTCGTTATCATCACTAATTCTTCAACCCTGTGTGTGTTTCACATCTGGAGCTACTCCAGCTGCAAGACCTTGTTGCAACCTCACCTCTCAGGAGAGCTCTGCCTCCACTCATCCTGGACACTTTCTAATATGATGCAGAAAACTCCTCTTATGGCCACCTTAAAAAACTCCACTTTTGCCTTTTTTTTTTTCAAATATTCTACTGCATTTATTTCTTCACCACATAACAAATCAAGATGGAGTTAAGTTTGTAACAGCCGCTGTCTTCAATGCCTCTCATTCTTTCTGCTACTTCCCTAGAACCTGAATGACTGTTCTTATTGTCGTCCTTCTGAAGTCACCTCACTTGACACCCAGTCACATTCCTTGTCACTTCATCACTAATTGACACTAACGGCCATGCACACAATTATAAATAGATATGCCGTGTGTGTGTGTGTGTGTGTGTGTGTGTGTGTGTGTGTATGTGTGTGTGTGTGTGTGTGTGTGTGTGTGTGTGTGTATGTGTGTGTGTGTGTGTGCACGTGCGCAATCGTGCACATGCAAGAGCATACTAGCAACAGGAACAGCCAGGAAAGGTTCATCTCTTCTGCCTTTGCCTTCCATATATCTGATCAACAGCACAGGATCCTGGTTAATGTACTCCTACAGGTATATTATAGCTCAGATCAGCCCTTTAGTTTCCCTCTGTCTTCATTACTCTGAAGCACTAATTTTGTCTTAAAGTTTCAGCTATTAGCGGGAAGATTATATTTTTAAAGGATTTATTTATATTAAAAGTACAGACCGATGATTTTTTTCAGGTTTTCACCTTGGATGTACTAAATCATGTTAATTACTTATTTATTCAGATTAAAATTTCATTATCATTTGAACTTTGTTAAATGCATTTTTATTCTCATTCTCTCATTCACCCAAGCTTTAAGACACAGTATTTAAATTATCTGATGTCTCCATGTCTTATCTCCAAGATGGCGATAATGGTATTTGCTCAATACACATCAAGAAAGCATTGCGAAGTTTAAATGAGATACCATTAGTGAAAACTTTCATGGCTTGCAAAGCACTTTCCTAATGTAACTACCACACGTGCTATTGGTAGTTTACACATACCTCTATTATGCTGCCATTACTTTTTTCTTTATCATTGATCAGCCACTCCAGGTCCTTTTCAAAGTCATCTTCATACTCCCCACTTTCTTTTGAATCAATAACTTTACTTTCATTCATTTTTCCACTTGTCAGTGGATAATGCTATAAGATTTTAAAAGATAAAGATGTATGTTAAGCCAGTTTAGAGGTGGAATGAGGGCAGAGATCAGTGTTTCGGGTAAGCTAATTACCACATAGAAACATGTAACAGGAAGCGTTGTTCAGGGTAAACGTGTTTGTACATATTCGTCAGCGGCAACACATTTCCATAGCAGACTTTCTAACAACCCTTCTACCTCTCCCAAATCTCCCACCCCTAATCTATGAGATTTCTAAAGAAGATAAGAAGATGGAGGCTTAGAAAAGGATTTTCCCCATCCGCTGCCAATCAGTAAAACTCTGCCTCAGCAAATGATGTAGTTTGGGCTTTGTGTTTAGTTTTAGTTTTTAGCTATTTGAATAACCAAGGAGTTAGCTAACTGGATGGTAGTCGTCTCTAAAATAGTAATTGTATTCTTTCCATATATTTATTCCTTTAAGCTAAACATATACAACAGGCTTTCTGGACAAACTCAAAGGTAAGGCTTCAATAACTGCTCAATTAGAAGTTGAGGGCAATAATATTTTGAGGTGACTTGGACAAGCCAACATCTACAGGCTTAACTGCTTATACCATCTACCTACCCACCATTTAAAAATAAGGACACTATGAATGACACAGAATAAAATAAAATTTGCTATAACACAAAAGGCATACAAAAATCTATACAAAATGCTATTTTTCCACACTCATGCCTTGGCATAATCAACTTTCTTTTCACAGAAGGGATATTGAAATTTGTTAATTTCAAGTTAAGTAAATGAGAGATAAATGAAGTTGCATCAAATCTGAAGTGTAACTGAATTTCTATAACTCCAAGAGAAACTGCACCACTGCCTCTTGTGTAAACAAACAAGGTAAACTTGAACTCTTGTTGCCAAGTCCCTTAAGCCTTTCAAAATGAGTCACAGGATATTCAAACCTTCTGTTTTCTAATCATCGTTACCAGGACACTGTCCATATGATACACACGTCAACATACTAGACTAAAACGGTATCTTCCACGAACCAAATGACTTAGCATTTCCTATTTTATTACTGTGAATTTCACACATTTAAATTTTAAAGTTTATCATCAATAAAAATCTACAAAAGTGGTTCAGGCCAGATCCACCCTCAACAGTGAACTGCAGTAAGTGGCAGAAATGAATTCTTTCCTCTTAAGCATGTGAAAATTCCTGAGTGGGTAGGTGTCTGAAGACCTTCCAGTGTGGGTCTGAACCAAGTGCATAGATGTACAATTTTATATTGGTAACTTCATTCCCAGACTAAAAATATTTAAAAAATACTTTAATCTGATACTTCGGTTCCAGTCTTATCCTATATAACCTTTTAAAGAATGTTTGCTGAATCACCACGAACCAAGAGAACAGTAAAGAGAAAACCTTTTCATATACAATAAGCATTTAGCAAAAACTTGTTTTTAAAAGCAGTTAAGCAAAAACCCACAACACTATGAAACCATCAGGGCCATCTTTCCTGAAGCACATCAAGACTGTGGTGCTATTAAATATTTTTTTAAATTACAATCTGTTACAAGCTCTGACACTAATATTTAACAAAATTAGGTAATGATTTGAATTCATACTGAGCATCCCAAGCTAGCACCAACTAAATGGATAGTATTCCACGTGTGGAAGTTAACATTTTAGGAGTTGATTTCTTTTTTCCATGCAAGCTACCTTTCACATTCGATAACTTAGAGGAGGGGTATACTATGACCAAAATGCAGAGCGAGCATCTAAGCCACCATCTGAGGGGTTCTCCTTGTGCATGGCTGCGGCGACGCTATGCCAGGCTGGGGAGATCCTAGGGCTTATCCTGGGAGGACCGCTCATCTCAAGAGCTTCACCCTTCTCCCCTCCCACCTAGCCCAGACGTTTATCTTCTCGATCCTCCCACCAGAATCTGAGTCGTCCTTCCCTTCTCTTCCGCCAAGTCCCCTCCTGCCTGTAGAAGATGCAGCAGTTGGGGGCACAGAGAAAGCCACGGGAGCTCTCCTCTCCTTTTCTAAGCTCTGACAACAAGGCAAGGGTGACACCCCCGGGCGGGCTCCTGCTGCAACCAGCACCCGGCTGCCATGGCAACGGCGCGTCTCTGCGGTCTTCATCCGGGCATCCCACTACTGAGGCTCCCTAGGCTCGTGCGCAGGCGCAGAATGCACGCTGCCGACACCTGCGCCTCACGTCCTGCCAGCGTTTCCCAGAGCGGGAATCCACACGTCACCTTGGGGTTTCACTCCACACTAGGGCCTGGCGAGGGACTGCTACCTCGGGCGTGGATTTTGTATAACTCTCTCCAGATTTTGAATTTGTTGTCAAAATTTATAAAAGTGCTTTTCTGTCTTCAATTTCTCAAGTTAATATTTTTTTTTTTAAAAGATAGCAAATTGTTAATTGCTGTTTCGACTCTCAGTTAAAAAAAAAATCAGTCAAAATTTTACTTACAGAAAGGAGTTATAGGCCGGGCGGTGGTGGCACACGCCTTTAATCCCAGCACTCGGGAGGCAGAGGCAGGCGGATCTCTGTGAGTTCGAGGCCAGCCTGGGCTACAGAGTGAAATCCAGGACAGGCACCAAAAACTACACAGAGAAACCCTGTCTTGAAAAAACAAACAAACAAACAAACAAACAAAAAAAGGAGTTATAAAAGAAAATAGAACTCTTCGTTCTAGCATTCAAGCTTATCAAGACGGCCAACTACAGTTTTTCTATAACTTCCGTAAATATCTTTATGGATAAAAGGAAAATAAGATAATATGCAGATTGCGGTGACAGATAACAGGACAGATACCCCATCCAGCCGTGACTGAGCTCACAAGATAGGGTGTAATCTGAAGGGTAGGTGAGCAATGTGACACAGGTGAGAATTCATCTAAAAAGGGGGTGGACTGAGAAGACGCTAAAATAAAAATGTTCTCTGCAAAGTGTTTACTCCAGAGCTTACTTTTGAAGAATAAAGGGAATTAGGGGAGACGAGTCGCCGCATTGTTACATGGAGGTGATAGCCCGTGAGAAGACAGAAGGCATCAACTCGTTTTGTGGACTCAAAATACGCCAGATGGAGTGCAGCGTACAGTGAAACCTCACCCATCGCAGCCCCTCAGCGATTACAAGCAGAATGCAGAAACTAATAATGTGATCTAGGGATAAACGTGGTTGCTCCTCGTTTCCTTGGGAAAGTTAATCACAGCATTCATTCCTACGAATCTGTGAGCTCCCTCTCAAGTGGAGACTGGGTTTCAAGCATGTACAAACCTTTAGCCAGATAGCCATTGAAATGTTTGATGAGTATTTATTGAGTTCGCAGGACTAATAGGTCTTTAAAATGAAAGCATCGTAAAGGTTACAAGCTCATTTTATTGTGGCCAATTTAGTCATATGTGTAACTGATTTCATAATTTCCTTCTAACGCTTTCGGAGAAGGATGGTTACTGAAGGAAGAAGTGTTTGATGACCAGAGATGAGAGAGAAACATATTTAGAAAACAGGGAACTTGAGGAAGCCGACACTCGGATAAACAGAATAATGAGAAGCACCATGAGTGCACAAGACTTACACGTAGGTGAGGGGGGAATGATGGTGGACTACTAATGTCACATTTTACAATTTCAAGTCCCGCAGGTGAAGGTACCCACTCCACTACATGCATGTATGCCATTTAATACCCTCTGTCCTCTGAGACGAGTGCATGTACGCCACCAACGACTGACCAAGGAGAGAAAGTGAAGAGCATGTAAGAACTGGTGGATTTAGGAAGAACCGAGTACATGAAGGAATTTGTTTGCTATTCATTATCTTTCACTTGGATAGACTTTATGACATTCAAGTTTTGTCAGAGTTAATTATCAATAAGTGACTGTATTTTGCCTGTAGGGTATAGAAATACGTGAATTAAATTGACTGTACGTGAACCTGGTGTATGTAAAATGGTGATATATTTTCCTTATCTACTGTTTAATATTAGTTATAACTATGAAATTTAAATGTGTGTATTCTAAAATAATATCCAAGAAATAGATCTACCACCCTAATTTATGTCTTTATTGATTATACAATACAAAGAAATAAGTGAGCACAGTGTAAATGTAGGTAACTTTCTATAAATGCTTTGACTTGGTAAAGACAATATAAAGCTTAAATAAAGAAAGAAAATTAGATCTGTCAAGCTGTGAAAGACTGAAGAGATGTGACAAAACATGTCTTCTGTAGAATTATTCAAGGTAGTATACTTTATAGAAACTATTCTGGTTTTTGCAAATTATAAAAAGATTTTGTCATTTAACAAGTAGTGAATGACTCAGTACTAACGTGCCAGATACTGCTCCGTACATTTGGAGTAAGCTACTATAACCACTAGAAGCATAACCCTGCAGCCACCTAGAGTCAAGTTGCAAAAAAAAAAAAAAAAAAAAAATCAAATGCAAAAGGCTTAAATAAAAGATATAAAGATACTATGAAGTTCATAAGCCTCTCACAGGCCTTTGACTTTCTTTTCATCATTTCAGATTTCTGAATTCCCTGACCAGGGCTAAGAATAGGATATTTGAAAGGAACTGAAAGAAATCAGAGGGAATATCTGAGTGGGTTTAATGGTTTAATTTTCTGCATTTTACACCTGTGTGTTCTACCTCAACTGCTCATTCATTTGGAGCAGTGCTTCTCAACCTTCTGAATGCTTCGACCCTTTAACAGTTTCTCATGTGATGACCCTCCGACCATAAAACTATTTTCGTTGCTACCTCATAAATGTACTTTTAGTACTGTTAGGAATTATAGTTAAATATTTGTGTTTTCCGATGGTCTTACGAGACCCCTGGGGGTTGTGACCTACAGGTTGAGAACAACCAATTTAGAGGCTGTAAGGGCTTCATAGTTGTAAAACTGTATAGTTTGAAACTAATTATTAAAATTGAGGTATTTTGTATATTAAAATATTTGATAATGTACTGACTTTTTTTTTGCTTAAAAAAGTTTTAGTTATTCATGTATATGAGTGCTCTGTCTTCATGAACACAAGAAGAAGGAATCTGATCCCATTACAGATGGTTGTGAGCCACCATGTGGTTGCTGGGAATTGAACTTAGGGCCACTGGAAGAGCAGTCAGCTGCTCTTAACCGCTGAGCCATCCCTCCAGTCCCCTGACATTGTTTTTTCAACTTAAATATTTATTGCCTTCAACCGAGGGATTTCTTGCGGTCGTGGGGAGAGAAAACAAGGAACATAATAATAAATAGTAACAAAAATACAAAATAATAAACAAACTACATTAATAAACTTTTTCATTGCTAACAAATACCTTATAGAAACAATTTCCTGGGAGGGAAGTTTGACTTTGCTTGGTGGCTTCCATCCCAGGGCTAGCTAGCTCTATGTTTCCGGGGCTGTAGTGAGGTGGAGTGTTCCAGCAGAAGGGTTTGTTAGAGGAAAAACTCCTCACCTGTGATAGCCAGAAAGCAGAGAGCGTGCGCCCCTGTGCTAGATGGTTCCTTCCTTTCAGCCACTCTTCCATCTAGAAAACTAGCTTGCTGCAGCTGTCCACATGCAGGGCAGGCTTTTCCTTGCCAGGAAACACCCTCACAGAGGTCCCCAGGGCCACGCTCTCTGAATTTCCTACGCACGTCTCAATCCAATCTAGTTGACAATGTTAACCATCACATATGCTGAATAAGTTAAATGATGTGATATGGTACATCAGAAATATTTCATATCTAAATATAGGTATATAATGAAACTGACCTAATTATTAAACAAACAAACAAATATTCTTTTTAGATTTACCCTTGTGAGTCACACCAGAGGCCGGAGGACTTAAGTTTGCCTCTGACCCACAGCACAGGACAAATTCACTTCTAGCTCAAATGCCAGCAACACATTCCTGAAAACAAATGCAATAAAGAAAAAGGTATTTGTAGTGTGATTACTTCCACGTGATGGTAGATTTGTTCAGCACTTTTGACTGCAGGCCCTGGCCCCGTAGGGCAGAAGATTAAAGGATTTCTTAGTGGGAGGTTCCAGCTTACTTATATATGATTAGGAGTCCTGTGACCAACCCTTGACTGTGGAAGAAGATTTAATAAGAATAAATCGCCATAGCAAAGAGACAAAATTTATTTATTTCAGTTTATCCTTTGAGAAAGCAACAAACATTGTATGCTTTTCACTATTGACAAGGAAACCCTCTGTTGTTGAGTTTTATCACCTAATGCATAATTTCTCTTTGAAAATAAGTATCCATATGGTTGAATGTGTTATTTACTAAACTAGTCTGTATATTTAGCTTTTTTTCCATGTGCAAATTTATAGCAGAAGTTTGTTTACATTTCAGACAAGAATATTTAACAAGAAGAGCAAAATAATAATAAATTAGAAGATGAAGAGGCTGGGTCACCAAGGTTTACGAACACTATTGGGTGGTGATGAGATGGACACCGTCTGCTCATTAGCATCACGAGAGTAGAGGCTAACACACCCTTGAAGCCAGTGGTCATCCTTTGGTTCAGTTATGATAAAAAGTATCTTTGTAAGTTTGCAGTCTGTCTATTCATATTCCCTTATATTCTTTAATGTTGACATCACCTAACAAAGATGACATTTTAATTTATTGACAATTATGGCCTACTATAAAATGTTCATGTGCTTAAACCATGCTCCTGAAATCAGAGGCTGCTTGAAACAACATTCTTGGTTCAGGGAGTTGCTAACACAGATAAGGTGGTTCTGGGATGCTGACACTAAGAGGTTGTTTTCTGTTTCACATTCAACAATCAGCTGGGGGGTATGGAAGGTCAGTATATGGTTCTTGTGACCAGGAAGATAAAGGTACTGGTTTGTTAGAAAAATACCCCGTGTCTTAGCACTCATTTTTAAAGTGATTTTTCAGTTTTCTTTTTTACTAAGAGAAACAAATGATTTAAGGAGGGCTTTCAATAGTGTGTGTGTGTGTGTGTGTGTGTGTGTGTGTGTGTGTGTGTTGTGTTGCTGGAGATCACACCCAGGGCTTCAAATACACTAGGTGAGGGCTCTACCACTATCATACACACCCCCACATCCTTTAATAACATTTATTTTGAGACAAGGTCTCTCTATATAACTATGGTTGGCCTGGAACTCATGGAGATATGCTTGCCTCTCCCCGCTGGTCACTAAAATGAAAGCTGTGTGCCACCCAGAAACTTTTTTTCTTTTTCTTTTTCTGTAACAAAGGCATGAGCAGACTCCTGGTGGTTTCGTACAGTGACATTAGATTATTTTTTTAAAGTGTGAAAATACTGTCATGTTTTCCTGAGAATATTAATTTTGAAAGACTGTGTTTCCAAATGATGTGTTAGAAATTGGCTTCGAGTCCTCTAGCCAATGTTTTTCCACCTTCCTTGGACATCCAAAATCGGTAGTGGCTACACACATCTTCTGTGGGTTGTCAAATTTATCAAACTCGTTATAAAACTTAGATATGATAAGGCCTTTGGCTGACATTAGCTGATAATGGGCACGTCTTTTCTTTGGTATCCAAATGTAAAGAATAAGTGTTCCAAGATTATGGAAGGCCACACTGAAAACCCCCTGACAGCAACCAGAATGTGATTAAATATGTGAGTCAGGACTGTAATCGCTGCATATGGGAGGCTAAGGCAGGAAGAGCAGGGGTTTCAGGCTAGCCTGGGCTACAGAGTAAGAATCTATCTCAAAATAACACCACCACCACAAATCAGGCCACACCCCTCCAAGCGTTTCCGTGTTATTAGCATAAAGGGCAAACCCCCACCCCACTTCCAAGATCGTGAGGTATCAGAGCTCTTCTCAGCCCACATCTCATCTTTTCATTGCGTACCAACCACCCTCACCACCCCGCTGTTCCCTGATTACAACAACCTACTTCCTGCCCATCTTTGATCTTTCCTCTGCCTGGAGTGCTCCTCCTTGGAAATTTCCTCCGAGGAAACCTTCCCATCATTCAGATGAGAGTGGACATCCGTGTCTTGTTCCTGCTCGTAGGGCACAGCGCCCAATTTCCCACCACTGAGTTTGGAGTTAGACTTGGGCCTACTGTAGACACTCTTCTTTGAACTAAGGAAGATGCTTTCCTCTTCTGGTCATAAAGACTTTGTAATCTAAGTAGGTGCTGGAACCGTTCTACTTTAGAATATGGATGTGATGCATTTATTTATCTAAGAGCTGGCTTGTCTGGTAAAGGGCTTGCTGTGGGAGCATGAGAACCAGCATTCAGATCCCCAGCACTCACAATACAATCCAGGAGTAGTGGCACATGCCTGTAACCCCAGCATTGGGTGGGTGGATACAAGAGGATCCTGGGCCTCACAATCCATCCAGTTTAGCTCAATCAGTAAACTCCAGGTTCAACAAGTGAAGTGTATAAACATGAATACCTCCAAAGGTATCCATTTTGAAACTTTTATAGCTACATTTCTGCTTCTATTAGGGAAAAGAGGTCTTTAAAACAGCTAGCTTTAGGCCGGGCGGTTGTGGCGCATGTCTTTAATCCCAGCACTCAGGAGGTAGAGTCAGGTGGATCTCTGTGAGTTTGAGGCCAGCCTGGTCTACAGAGCGAGATCCAGGACAGGCACCAAAACTACACAGAGAAACCCTGTCTCGAAAACAAAACAAAAAAACAAAAAAAACAAAAAACAAACAAAAAAACCCCAGCTAGCTTTGTACATATGCTTTCGTTTAGTGAGAGTTATCACTAGTATATTTTGTTGTAAAGGCAGACACTTCAAATTTGGTGTGGATTTCAATAAATTAATATTCTCAAAGCCCTAAAATTCGAACAGGAAGTGAAATGTAACTGAATTAAACCATCTCCCAACTTTCATTACTTCTGTGTTAAAATATAAATAGCAGCTGTTTTCCATTTATCTACTCCGTAATCAATGTCAACAATGCTGAGGAATACTTTATGTGACAAAATTTTAAAATTTAAAAGTAGAAGTTAGTACAAATTTTGCTTTTTATAGTAACTGTAAAGCACAGATAAATAAGCTATATTAACATTATTAATAAATAGGTTTTATGAAGGTCACATGAGTAGCAGCCTTTTGGCTGTACATGTGAAGTACTTTAAAAAATTGTTTAAAGGATTAACGCGGGGTGACTCTCAAGAAAACAGCACATGGCTTTTGTCGAATATTGTGTTTTTCCAATGCCTAAGGTTAAATCTACATTAAAATGTTTTCTTAAGAAATTCAAAGTTTGCTTCAAAGCAATAAAAGTTGACGGATCAACATGGGGATATTTTGACATTGCCTTACATGTATACAATGCATTGTGCTCATACTCACTCCCTTGCCATCTCTTGTCCCTCTCCCAGGCCTGCCTCCTTATTTCTAAGTCATGGTGTATGTGTGTGTGTGTGTGTGTGTGTGTGTGTGTGTGTGTGTGTCCCACTTAGTTTGATTAGGGTTGCATACATGTGTGGGGTTATTTGCTGGGGCATGGGCAGCTCACCAGTGGCTGCACCACTGAAGAAAATGCCTGTCCCTCCCTAGCGACCATTACCTATAGCTCTGCAGAGAGGGGCAGGCCTCGAGAGTCTCTCCCCATTTCATTGTGGAATACATAACGGAGTAGGGAACCCAGTATGTTCTGAAGAAAAAAAAAGGGGGGGGGCGTTATGATAGCTTTCTCCTTCTCCGGAGAGGGCAGAGGAAATGCAGGGCAGAACAAATCAGTCCTTTTCCAGACTCTACCCCCATTTCTTAGTTGTAGCTAAACAACTCCCAGGCAACAAGTATGAACGAGGAACTTCATCCATGCTGATGCATTACGATGACGTGGAAAGAGAACAGGAAAAAATGTGATAGGATTTCTTAACAGGGTGGGGGATGAAAGAAAGGATTCGGGGATGACTTAAGGCTTTTAGCTTTTGTAAATGATGGGATGGAACGGCCATTCACTGAAAGCCCGAAGCAGAATCAGTGAATGGAAACCAGAAGTTTGCCTTTTGGCTCTGTGCTGATTATGTAGGCCATCAAATAAAGATGGAACTAGGCATTTGGCTATTCTGGAATTCAGAGATGTAAAGACTACAGAAGGAAAATGTTAGGAGAGATCGGTGTATGGGTAGTCCAGTTACTAGAGGATAACACTTGCAGGTGTGGTGGAGGGGGTAGGGGAGGTGAGAAGAAAAGAGGCCAACAAAGCCCAGCTTTTCTAACATGGAGGTGTGAGGAAAAAAAGAAAGAACCCATAAGGAGCTTCAGGAAGCCAGTAGAAACAGAGGGAGAGCGCAGTAGCTAAGAGCAGATGTGCTTCGGGAAGGGGTGCTCTGAAATTCAAAAGCTGCAAAACTGAAACTAAGTGAAGGGGCAGTTTACGAAAGGGCGCTGTCAATTATACTCCCTTTAAGAACTTCATTTATGTACTCATTCATTCATTCATTCACTCATTCATTCATGTGGGGTGTGTGTAGCTCAGAGGATAACTTGTGGGTGTTAGTTCTCTCCTTCCACCACATGGGTGCCTGGCATCAAACTCGGGTCATCAGGCTTGACAGCAAGCTGGCTGGCTGGCTCTGCTGGCTCCTCTTCTGATAGGGTATTAATATCCAGAATGTATATGGAACTCAAAAAAGTAAACACCTCCTCCCAGAGGAAAAAAAAAAACAAATAATCTTGTCCACAATCCGACAGTTCTCCAAAGAAAAAGTACAAATGGCCAATAAACATACAAAACCAAACCAAAAACCAACCAACCAAAAAACCCCAACAGGTTTAACACTCTTAATTACCAAAGAAAATGCAAACTAAAAGTATACTGAAATTCCGGCTTACCCCAGGGAGGTTTGGCCGTCATCCAGGAAGAAACACAACACACGTGACTGTGTGGGGAGAGTGGAGAAATCCTGACACACTGTTAGTGAGAAGGCAAATCAGTGCAACCACTGTGGGAATCGGTGCAGAGTTGCTAATAGCAAAACAGAACTACCAAATGGTCCAGCTAGACCATTCTAGGCATGTGTAACCCATCGGATCTAAGCCAGCGCACTCTAAAGATATCTGTGCACCCGTCTTGGTCGTCCCACTTCTATTTACAGCCAAGATATGGAATCAGCCTAACGTCTATCAATAGACCAGTGGATAAAAAAAACATGGCATCTATTCACAATGAAGTTTTATTCAGGCAGAAAGAGGAACAAAATTACATTATTTGCAGGAAAATGGGCGGAACTGGAGGTCATCCTATAAGATGGACTCAGGAAGAAAAATTTAACACATATTTTCCCTCCTATGTGGAATTTAGACTTAAGTGAAAGAAAAAAAAACCATGGAAGTAGAAGGGGGCTGTTAGGGAGAAGGAGGGGGACCAGTGATTGTGGGAGGGAGTAAGATACGAAAAGATAATGGGAGGTGAATATGATGAAGTACATCATGAAAATGTTTCAATGTGCGGCATGAAACTGTCATAATGAAACCGTTATTTTGTATAATGTATGTATGCTAATACAAAGAGTTATTTATAGGTTTACTTTGAAAAGGAAAGCTACTCAGGTCAACTATAACAAGAATCCAGACCACTGTTCTGGAGTAGCCTTAGTGGAATAGTGAGATATGCAAACAGGAAGAGAGTCAGTAATATTGTACAGTGCTTTCCTGGTGCCACATAAGGGAGAATGGAGACACACATTTTAAATCCTAAAGAACTTAAAAGAAAAGAAAATCATTTCAGCATAGAGCACTATGAAAACAGAAATACTAACAGTTATAAATTTCTGAGCACTCGGTTATTGCTGAATGGTTATTCTTGAATATAGTCTCTGCTTTTAATTTTTATCTTTGGACTAAACACGTAGTTAATGTGAAACAAATATGAAAGAGGATTGAACTTTGGAAAGAAACACTGTGAGATAGGAGAATGGGCAGACTGATCACTCTTTAACAATAAAATACCTCCTCTATGCAAGGAGCAAACTTGTTTATAAAGGTGGTTTGAATTAGTGGAGGGGTTTTGTCTCCATTACAATGTTTGGATGTTTCTGAAATAATTAGACATTCACAATCTGATTAATCGGAAACACCCAGTAGCAAGCCAATATTTCTGCAATAGAGCACTGAATGAGTTTTTATAAGCTGCTGGACTTTCGTACAATCTTTCTTGGTCTAAAATGTAACCTCAGGATCCTCCAGCCCCTCCTGGCAGAGAGGACAATCTACCCCCATTTCTGTTGTTTCTTCTCTGTTTTGACACAGCAAGGGGCTTCAAGACAAGGAACAGGTCCCTCCCAGCTTGTAACCTTGGAAACGCTGCCCCCAAGTTCACCTCTCCCCTAGGTTTTCATCTCACCCTCTACATTTCTAACTTTTCCTTCTCTCCCTGAAACTTTCTTCAGCTCTTTTGGGCACTAACAGTAGACATTTCAAAGACCGTAAGGTCCCTCCCTGCATATAAGCATCCCTGAGGAAATATTTTGGTCATAATCTCACAAGCTCCAAAAGAAAAGGACCTCTGTCTGCAGTGCTGAAGAATCCTGTTGAAGGCGTTTTGAATTACCGTGTAGAAGTGGGCTTCTTCCACACTCTTATCTGTAGAACGCATGCTGCCTCTCACTAACTAGTCAACATGCTGTGTTTGATGTTCCCTTCTCCTGTGGAACCAACTCTCACATTCTTGAAACACTTTCAAACCCCCAGCTGATGTTTTTCAGTCTCAGGATCTCTTTTGCCTGTTCTCATTCCAAAACAAAGCTGTTTATCCCTGGTTTAATGGTTGACTTTTCCCGGTTAGCCTGCCTACCTTTTTGGACATGGTCTCACTCTGTACCCCTGGAGGGCCTAGAACTTACTTTGTAGACCAGCTGGCCATGAACTTGCGGCCACCTTTTTGCCTCTGCCTCCCAAATGGTGGGGTTGTAGGCATGCACCACCACCATAGCCATATCTCTTTTTGAAGGCATGACTTGGGGTAAGCAAGGCTTACACCTCAGGCAATGAGCCTGAAGTGCAGAGAAAATACCTGTATGGGGGAAACTGAGGATCCAAAACCTAACCAGGAGTTAACTTTTGGAGCTGGAAGATCTTTTGCTGGTTGCTTGAACGATTTCTCATCGTGAACAAGGCCTGTTGATCATCTAAGCACTAGACACAGCCAAGATGTCACTACCGGGTTTCTTGGTTCCGGTGCTGGATCTGTGAATGCTGATCTACATCTCATAGTCCATTCATGTCAGCACTACAAGAACATCTGAAGTCAGTTCTCAGTTTGGGGATCATTCTGGAGGGAATATTGACAGTTGAGTCACGAACTTTGGTATTTCAAAGAGGGAGAGAGAAGGTGCAAACTCATTAAACAAGTGAGCAAACTCAAATATTTGAGCAGAGGGATGAGTTTTTATCTATTTATTTTTAGTTATGATTCCTCTTGTGATTTTTAGTGGGTAAGAATATGGTTTGGAAATGTCTGTTGTCATCCTCCACATCCCCGACTGACTTTTTTTTTTTTTTTTTGGTTTTGGTTTTTCGAGACAGGGTTTCTCTGTGTAGCTTTGCGCCTCTCCTGGAACTCACTTGGTAGCCCAGGCTGGCCTCGAACTCACAGAGATCCGCCTGCCTCTGCCTCCCGAGTGCTGGGATTAAAGGCGTGCGCCACCACCGCCCGGCCCCCGACTGACTTATTTTAAAGGAAGACAATTTGGTAAATCATGTCATAGGGTGGGTCCCATGTATGGGTTCATACTATGAAAGTTTAAAATACTAGAGGTGTATAACCAACATTCACCAAAGATTTCTTTCACTCATTCAAAGTGGGTTTTGGAGAAGTTTAAAAAAATTCAATTTGACTCATTTCTGGAGCTTTTATTAACAGACCCCAGCTGCCCTGTCTCCCCTGTCTGAGCTGGCTGGCTGGAGAGATTTTGCTTCCATAGGTAGCCAGAATCCCCACAGTGGAGGAGGGAGCTATAAACGGTCTAGAGCAAGAGAGAGGCTATGAGCCACTCATGGGTAGACCCAGGATAGCCCTGAGTCCACTGCACATCAGGTATGCTCCGGTCTCCAGCTGCTGGCCTCGGCTGCAGGGATTTGACAATGAGATTCACTTCGGGGGTTGGTGTACCTCTGTCTCACTTCACCTCCACTACCTGGACCCCAGTGCTACTGACTTCTCTGGCAGCTGCCCATTTCCTCTCCTGGATGTGTCAAAATCCTCAGTGTATCCCCTGACATTTGCTCTTCCCCAGCCTGGCATTGTCCCCTTTGTGGAACTGTTTTCTGAGCAGGGTCTACCTTCCTCCACCCTAGTCCTATTGCATAGTCCATGACGGGATGGAAGGGAAATGACTATCAACTTAAGAGAATTTGGGAGGGAATCAGAACTGCCTTAGTTTCTCTACTTCAGGACGTGTAATTTAGGGGAAAATGTTTCAATTTCCTAAGCCACTTTTAAATATGAACACACATTGCAGACTGTTAATTTACCAATCTCCAATCACTTCCCTTTCCTATTTCTACTGCTGAAAATCAAGAAGGGCCCTCCTCACCTACATGGACCAATTACAACAACGATTCAACCAGCAATCTTAGTAGCTACTCAAAAATTAACCCTGTTCACTGCTGTCAGATCACATTCCTTACAGATGAACTTCCTCATTACTTACCATTCCCATCTCCAGAAAACCTGATCAAATGACCCTAACGATAGAAGTTGCAAATCCTTCGCTTCCAGAGAACAAATGGGGTTTCTGATTCTTAGAGGTTTCAAGGGAGTAAGCAAGCTTCCCAACACATGATCTAGCCTGGCCTAGCACACAGGCCAGAGGGCACAGAGGCCAGGTGTTAGGCAGAACCATAAATTTATCTTGCAGCCTCAAGAGGGAGGGGCTTACAAGATCACAGCACAGAGTACTTTCTTATCAATTCTGTCAGAACATGGGGGTTGGGAGGGCTAGCAATCAAGCTGCAAGAAATGTGTACTGATTTTTGGCAAGAGAGACACCTGTAGCGGCCGTGATCTAATAGTAAGAACCATGGCTTTTTTTCTTTGTATTCCAGGAAGTAATGAAAAATAGGAATTAGTGGTAAGCAGGAGGTGGAACATGGATCATTTTTAATGACTTTCATTTTGACTGAAACGTTCAGTTTGAGACTAGTTTTGAAGTTGATAGCTACAAATTAATTGTGAAGGGAATAAGGGCCACGGAGCCCATTTCTCAATCACATACTCAGTGCCTGTGACAGGGCTGTTTTCAAATGTGCTTTCCCATTTCTTCCTAACAGTCCTGTGAGGTTTCATCTTGTTTGCAACTGAGGAAGCAGAAGCTCTGTAGAGTGCAAACCAAATACTTAAAACCCACCTGACAGAGTTACTGAAGAAAATGGACGAATCAGTAATGTTCACCTCTGAGGATAATGAGCTAAAGAAATGGAAGACATTATCTATAAGGATGTCATGAGCAAAAGAAATAGGTATCATCTAGTTTTACCATTCAAACACAACACTTTCAAGTGTCCAGTATACCCAACATTGTCATTTTAATCTTAACATTTTATGAAGACATCCTTCTTAAAAGAATGTTGGGCATTTAGCCAATTATTGCATCGTCAGGCAGCTGAGTCTATCAAATACCATTTGTATAATTCAACATTCATGTAATACCAGGATATTTGCTTTGCAACAAATGACAAAAATAAGACACAGTCCTTGCTCAAAGGCTTATAAATATGAAAGCCAGCTAAGATACATGGGAAGAAACCACAGTGGCAGGAACTATTACCTGAAATCTTTGCATGAAAGATGCCCTGGTCCTTTGTCGATAATGAAAGGCCCTACTAAGTAGGCTCTAGAAGGAAACTATTCATTTGGATGCTGCACAATGAGACTGGCTTGGTGAGATTATTTAGTCTTGCAGTTGGTGTAACAAAGGAGCTTCTCTGGGTATCAGAATACTCTGGGGTGGAACAAAGAGGCTATGGAGTTTCAAAACCAGATTTCCAGCCTTGGCTTTAATTTCCTTAATTTAAAATTTTGAGTTGCTAGCAGAGGGACTGGAGACTTTCAGTTTCTGAAGAGAAGAATGCTTTAAAGAGCTATGAGAGATGTAGAGAAGCCAGCGTGGCAGTCAGTGCCACAACAGAAGCCCAGGGAAGAGTGAAAAGGGTCACACAGCTGCGGAAGAGTTAACGGGATGACCGAGGGTTACCTGGGAAAGTGAGATGGTCCAACTTTAAATGAGTGTTGTCCTAGGAAAGCTTTTAGGAGATTTATAGATGTAAAGCTCCTTTCAAAAAATGAACTCAAAATAATTTTGAGTAAAAAGGAAAAACATACTGTAAAATATTTATTTAATAAAAATAGTTTTATAATCTATACAGAATTGAATAAAAAGTACAACAAGTTATTTTCACTTCTTCATAAAAGTGCATACAGTACAACCAGCACATCGGGTTCAGCATTCTACAAATATGGCCACATAGCAAGATGTGAACATATTCTTGATTTAGACAGGTAAGAAGGATCAGATTGGGTGCCATAAATTGTGGATTAAATTCCAAGGAAATGTTGCTTTGGTAATGTGAACAATTTGATTGTACCACAATACATGATATTTAAAAGACAAAGAATAAAATTTCTCAAACACAGTACTTTGTGTTTCTGGGCAATCAACTTCCTATGGAGCTAAAAGGAAAGGTGTGCGGAGGGTGGACAAAACGTAAAATTGGAGGTTGCTACTATGCCCTTAGTCCTCCCTCTCCTCCTCAGTGTTTTCTTCCTCTCCCTAGCTGTAAAGGAAGGTGCATGGAATGACCTATTATTACCTTTATTTCTTCTATGTCAGTTCTGCAGTACTGTCTTCTCAGGGCTAGTGCTTGAGCAAGGGTCTTCCAAATACTGGTCAAGCTCTCTACTATGGAACATTATCCTGGCCCAGGTGTTGCAGTCTTAATATTAATAACACTGTTTAGCTATTCTGTTCTTAGAAAGTCAACACTCTAGTTAAAAGCACCTACCTAGAGTCTCTGCACAATAAGGCAACAAAGTTGGCTTTGAAATAGTCTTCAGTCTCACAAATAACAGCACATAAAACACCATTCTTCAAGTAACAAGGAAATGGAACAAATTTTAAGTATCTCTCAAGATGATCTAACCTTAGGAATAAAGGCAGGTTTAAGGTCCAGAATGCAGGCATCAAGTCTACCCTAGTTCCAGCTCCAATACAATAATTAAAAAGAGGCTCAGTTAATGAAAAAGGCCTTAGAATAATTCCATTCCTACTGACATTTTCATCTTGGATAAGAAAGCCAAGATAACATGAAAGGCATAGGGGAATGAAGTTGTTTCAAAGAAAAAGAGTTACTTTTATTTTGGAAATAAAAGGGTGCGCAAATATAAAATGGGCTGCCTGTATCTCTAACCTGTAAATGACTTTTTCACTTGGAATTACGAGTCCTTCATACTAAAAGACAAGCAAACCTACCATGAGTTCTGTGGTTAGCTCTCCCCATTGAGATTAGCAGCAGGCTTTAAAATTTGCCTTTTCTAATGAAATGAGCTTCTCTGGGAAGCATATGAATAATGCAGAAATGTACTTCTAAAGAAAGTTTCCAAAAATACATAATGGTCAAAATGGGAACCAAGAACATTCATACAATGAATTTAAAAAATAAACTTAGAAATGACACTCCTTAGAAGACAGAACATTAGTCCGGAGCAAATATTGCCAGTGAGGAACCATTTCCATCTGCAGACACACACATGCCCACGAGTAACACTGAAAGTAGAATGACATTGGATAGGGGCAAGTGCTGACGGAATGCACATCTAGCACGACTTATATCATCCTGTGGTCTCTGAAGGCCCGACCCTACCACATGACTCAAATATCACACTCACACGCTAACCAAGGAAACAGCAGACATCCCACTTGATCACTCTTGATTACTTGGTTTCCAAAATCAAATTCTTCTTTTTTTTTTGTCTATTAGAAAAAGTCATTCTTAAATTGATGCTCATAAATAATCCATGAAAAAAGCTTCAGTTCTGGCTTCTCTCAACAGTATTATATTAACTCCAGGAATACAAGGTATTAATTGAGTAGCTGCTTTGAAGCCATGAAATACACATTCATAAATATTTATCTGAACCATAAAGAAAGAGTTTTGATCCATCCAGGCAGTTGCTGGGCAGAGTCCTGGCTTGGCAGCAGCAGCACTTGAGCAGCAGGTTAGGAAGTGGTTGCTTGAGGGCTGGGGTTGGGATCTTCCTGCTTTCTGCATTTCTTTATAACACTGAATGCACCATTAGCCAGGAAAACCACGGAGATGGCTGCAAAGTAACTGGCGTAAATCAGGAACTACAAGAGAGGAAAGCAGTCATTCATAAAATTACCAATTAGGATGAGTTGTTTCGTTACATACATGTACATGTGCTCTACACAGTTAAAGTATGTCTAGAGTTTCTCAATTAAACTTCAGAAACATCCCATGCTTACACATGTGCCAGATAATGAAGACCCGGAAGCAGCCTAGCAGGATAGCAGTGAAGCCTGCCCAGCTGCCTGAGTTTGACTCCTGACTCATGTCTCTTCTAGATGTAACCTACATGAAGTATTTAATCTTGGGGCTGGAGAGAGGGCTCAAAATTAAGAGCACTTGCTATTTAAACATGAGAAGTAGAGTTTGGATCCCAGCACCCATGCTGGTTGGCTCCCATAGGCCTGTAACTCTAGCTCCAAGGGATCCAACACCCCCTTCTGGCCTCTGAGGGCTCTCTCTCTCTCTCTCTCTCTCTCTCTCTCTCTCTCTCTCTCTCTCTCTCACACACACACACACACACACACACACACACACACAAACACACACGGTTTTTAAAAAGAAGAAAAAAACTCTATATACTTAATCTCAGAGTCTTGGCCTACTTTAAAAAGTGTAATTTTAAACAATTTTTGACAAAGCTTATGGAAGAAGTGAACAAGGTCATGTACACAAAGGTCTACTAGCACAATGCTAACGCCACAGACACGATTCCTGCTGTTGTTAGTGCTGTCATTGCTCTAAGTGAAGGGTAAGGGTTAGGGTTAGAGCTGGGATTAGAGGGTTAGAGTTAGGGTTAGATCTGTATCCTCAAAATAATGGGTGAGTATGCCTAAGAGATCAAGAACTTTTATTCCCCACCAGGAGAGGGCACTAGAAGGCCAAGAATATTGCACTATAGAATTCTTTTTAGAAGACCCTTATTTGACTATTCTGTGTGTGTGCATGTGTGTGCGTGCGTGCGTGCGTGTGTGTGTGTGTGTGCGCGCGCGCGTGCGTGCGTGCGTGCGTGTGTGTATGTGTGTGTGTGTGTGTGAACATCTTCATTTTTTTTTTCTTCTTAAAATAACTTATTAAAAAGTCACAAACCAGGTTCAGGTACAACAGTGTGGTCCTAAGTCTGAGCCAGATTCTTTAAAATGTGACTATATTTTCATAGGAAAGGTGTTAATGACTCATGGCAGTCAGTTTCATACAGTCCACAAAATGTTACTCTTCTCTGTATAAGTAAGCCATTTTTCTGATAATGTGCTCTTAAATTTCCACACTAAATGTCACTCACATTTCTTTAACTGTAATGGTCTGGTCATCTTCCTCACAAAATGGGCAGGATGAATCTCTGTTCTCTACCCGAGAATAGCTTTTAGGCTTAAACACGTCAGACTTAAATCTTCTCCACCACACTGTTCTTGACTGTTTAATCTTAGACAAATCCCTTAATACCTCCCAGAGTCATTTCCTTGATACCTAGTATTGACAACTTCCTAGTCTATAATAGAACCGAGAAAGAGAAGCACTCAGTACAAGTACTTACTAGTTTTCTCTTGTAGATTGCTTAATGAAAACAAAATTCATTTTAACACTAACATGTTAAGTCTTGGTATCTAGGATAATTCATGTGTAAGTGTGAAGTATTAAGTAATAATGGGAATTCAGGAAAAAAGAAAAGAAACCACTTGGCTGGATGTGGAGACAGTTACTTCCTGATTCAGTTGCTTACTTTATAGAGTATACCCACAAACTCTATCTACACTGTAAAATTATAATACATAAGGTTATTTACAATGATTCTAGAATGGATGAAAATAGCCATTCTTTGAGTGTTTGCATAAATGTTTTCTCAATAGGTCACATGTTGAGAATCATAATACTTATCAACAGTAAGTCATTAACTTGGTATTTGGGTGAAGGTTGCTTTATACAAAGGAGGAAGGGGTCTTAAAGAGCTCTGAGGTACCATGAAGCAGGACATCTCATATAGTACATCAGGTGTATAGATTAAGAATAAGGGGCCGGAGAGATGGCTTAGAAGTTAAGAGCACTGGCTGCTCTTCCAGAGAAGCTGGGTCCACATGGTGGATCACAATTATCTGTAACTCTAGCTCTAGGGGACCAAACATCCTCTTCTGGTTTCAAGGCACTAAGCAAGCATGTGGTGCATAGATATACATGCAGGCAAAACCCACACATAAAACAAAAAGATAGCTGGTGCTCTAGTCCAGCAGAAGAGCATATGCCTAGCATGTTGGAGGCCCTGAGTTCCCTTACCAGAAAAGCAAGAGGAAAAGACAGAAAAGAATGACAATGGAGGAGGAGGTAAACAGGCTAAGCCTGGAAAGAATCAATATTATCTCAGCTAAAACAGAACCTCTAGTTAACTGCTCTAGGTCAGTGGTTCTCACCTTTCCTAATGCTGTGTGACCCTTTAACACAGTTCCCCATGCTGTGATGACCTCTAACTATAAAATGATTTTCATTGCTATTTCATAACTGTAATTTTGCTACTGTTATGAATCATAATGTAAATATCTGATATGCAGGATATCTGATATTTGACCCCCGTGGAAAGGTCATTTTTCCTCAAAGGGGTCTCGACCCACATGTTGAGAACCACTGCTCTAGGCCCTCATCAAAAAGATGATCTCAACAGCCTCCACGGTAAAGAAGACTAGCGACCAAAGGAAGGAGGGAACACTTGCTTTGGATCTGCTCAGAGTGTTGTTGTCATAAAACGTGTTCCACCCCCGTCCTTTCAGACTGTTTCCAGGGTCAATGAGGAGACCTCACCTGTGTGGTAATTTCTAAGCCGAGGCCCTTGGCATCCACCACAATCAGAGTGAGCAGGGTCTGCAGTACCAGGGCAATGAAGGTGTTCACACCGAACACGAGCGCGTAACGCTCCATGCTGAGGTTTGCAGCAATCTGGAAACTGTGAAAAGAAAAACAATGCTAGAGTACAATTACCTCTTCCTCAACCGTTACATGTTTTCACTTGAAATGTGAACACAGCCCCTTCTTTCCACTGCTGATGACCTCTCCAACAACGGGAAGCATATTGTTACTGTATGATACAAATCTTATGAAAATCATAGGATAAAAACACAAAGAGAACAAACAAATTTTGCCGAAATACTCCTGAGGAAAAAATGTATAATAACTACAATATAGTGTGTGCTCCCATTTGCCTCTTTCAAATAGAATTTTAATTTTTTTGGTTTATAAAGAAATCCGAGTTTATCTTGCCATAGCTTTTCCTAATACTTCTCTGAGTGAAAATACATACGTTGCTATGGTGATGAGAACCATGTAGATGATTCTGAAGACAACATAGGATGCATAACACACCCAGATGTTCCCCACAGTGTCCATGATATACACTGCAGCAGCGATCAGGAGAGAACACAGGAATAACGTCATTTCTCCCCAAGTTGACCAAGATATTTTTATATAGCCAACTGCAAACACAGCACTAGCACCTACAAAACAAAGAAAAAAGTAATCTAGTTATTGACTAAACACACTCTAGTTCAACATATTAAAAATCCAGTTATTTTATTAAAATCTTTAAACTTGTAATTTACGGAGCTCAAGAATATGGAGTTCCCTGAAACTCAAGTAGAGAATTCTGAACTTGGTGGGACGGCAAGGTGCCTTTGAGATGAGACTCAGTCAGGGTACGTGGCAATTAGATGGAAAAGGACGCAGACCCAGGGATGTTGCTAAGGAGATAACTGCTTGGCCTGATGCACAGGCTAGAGTCACAGAAAATCACTGCATCTGCTGTGGCAACATGGCTGGGTGAGTCTTGGTCCTTCTGACCAAGAAGTAATCTAGGGTGTGTGAAACTGCTTCTCCTCCCTTTAGTGAAATGTTAATGCTGCTGCTGCTGCTGCAAGCAACACACAATACAGGAGTCTGGGCGCCAGCCATAGTCAGCAGGTGCTTATAGCTGTTATGTAGACTCTTCCAACAACCTTATGAGTCAGGGCAACAAATCAGAGAAGGACAAGAGACCGTGTTCTCAATGACACAGGCTCTGAAGCCACCATGCCCGAGTCCCAATCTTTACTTCACTATCTACCATTTATGTGATCTTAGGCAAATTATTAACATGTCCAAAATTTCCAATGTAAAATGACAACAATAACTGCAACCATCTTGGGAATTTTGGAATACAACAAATACACGTTGTCTATAGAACAGTGTTCGGTACATATTACCACTCAACAGACATACGCTACTGTCACACACTATAGCACACTGCTACTCAAAATCTCAGTAAACATGGGTAAGTGGAACATGGACAAGCGAAGAAAACTGTCTAGAAAATTAGTGCGTTCCACTTCCCGCAACGTGTTTGTCAGTCGTAGCCCTCTACCACTTGACGACATCCCAGTTTTCATCTAAATTAGAAAATCAGAGCTCAAAACAAACCCTTCCTTTGGGCTACTTGAAATTTGGGAGGCGTGAGCAAAGCTGATCATGGTTGGCTGGACGGCCTGCAGACTCTTTCACGCTTCCTCGCCGCTTACCCAGCAAGGTTGAAACCGCCTCCACACCGCCATTGTAGATAACCGCATTCTGAGACGGCATCACCTTCTCCCACAATCCCTGTGTGTAGTTCACCACTTGAAAATAGCCGCAGGTGGAGAGGGCCCACCACACGGACCAGCAGAGCAGAGGGCGGGAAGAGTAACAGATCAAGAAGTCGTTCCACAGGACCTTCAGCACACGCAGCCGGTCTGCCTTGGGCTCCTACGCAGCAAATGGAAAGAGCTCAAACACCACGGCGGGAACTGTGGAGCCAACTATGCAAACTCAGTTTTCTATCTCAAACCAATCGCTTATTTCACTCAAGTAAAATATATATGTTTGAAAAGAACAACAATGTGTTATCAAGGACATGAGCTCTGAAGATACTAGGAGTTTTGATCCTGACTTCATTGTTTTCAATGACATGACCTTAGGCAAATCATTCACTATCCAAAGTTTCCACTGTAGAATCAATCTCTGTCTCTCTCTGTCTCTCTCTGTCTCTCTGTCTCTCTCTCTGTCTCTCGTCTCTCTCTGTCTCTCTGTCTCTCTCTGTCTCTCTCTCTCTCTCTGTCTCTCTCTCTCTCTCTCACACACACACACACACACACACACACACACACTCCCCTTTCATATTAAGAATATAAACTGGGGAGTTAATTCATCTTTCTGGTTACAAAGAACGCATAGGGTGGATTAAGTGCTGGACCCCCTCTTCTAAGAAAGAGCATTATAATCATGTCTTGTAATTTTCTGTTATTCTCTTCCTATCATTCATTTACTGCCCTTCTATAACAAAACAACAAGCATCATTTGAAAAAAATAACATGTATCACTTCTAGCATAGAAAAGGAAAATAAGTTTGTATCTTTAAGTACTTTGAGCTTCAATTCAGGAGCTACAAGTAGACACAAATCGCCAATGGAATCATTTCAGATACTCATTAAGCATATATATATATGCTTTTTTCCCCCCCAGTGGTTTCTTTATATATACCAAGCAGTAGGATACAAAAATGGAGACACAGGCCCAAGACACCTCTACCATGCTAAGTAATGCTAGGTCAGCCTGACTTTGAGAATCAGGCACTCTAGGGGAGAATACATTGGTGACCCCGTACACCAACCAGTTGCATCCTAATGAATGAATGAACCAATGAAATGGGCTTGCTTGTCTGTGTCACTACCATTAGCCAAGGCCCTGGACAGCAACTGCAAATGTAAGGCTAAACTCACCGTTTCCTCCACGGGAGGTTCATCTAAATTGAGAGGGATTTTTGACTCAATGTCCTCCCATCCAGGAAGGTGGTTAGATGCAGGGGCATCAGTAACGATGCTACCATTCTGTACCTTGATGCCATTCACTGCGTGACAGGAGGCAGGAATGTGGTGAAAGAAGAGGCTCTTCTGTGGCATGGGCAGAAACCAGGCCACAGCAAAAGCAACAGAAACGCAGGTGAGGGAGATGACGTTCAAGCTGAACAGTGACCAGCCCGCCACTGAGACGAGGATCTGCCCCAGGACAGAGCCCACTGTGAAGCCCACCAAGGTGGCACTTCTACAGTAACTTGTGACTTTCTGGTACATGCCGAGGTCGACCACACTGTAGATGTAGGAGTAATAGGCAATTTCAGTGGCTGTGGCAATGCCATAGAAGAATTCCAAGAACTGAATGGCCAGCAGTCCTTGGGCATAGAGCAGCATGAACCATGTAACAATAAGGCTGAGTCCCTGAAGCAGGATGACAGGCTTGTAACGGAGGTAGTCTGTGGCAAGGAACACAGGGAAGAGCAGCACCAAGTAAGAGTAGGTCCAGACTGGGTAAATTTCATTGAAGACCTGGTAAGGAGAGAAGAGAAGCTCATCAGTGATCGAAAGACCCAACAAGTCACAAAATGTCCCTCTTACAAATCCGCCTACCAACATTCCCTTAGCACCAAAGAAGCACTAGCTGCAGTAAGTTCAGATGACTATCTGAACAGCCTTTCCTAGCCCCATGCCATTATTTTGTCATAATAAAATCCTTTCCATCAGGAGTCTTACTACGCAGCCCAGGCTAGACTCAAATGCACTATGGAGATCAAACTCGTCTGAACTTTAGACCCTCCCAGCTGCTGAGATGATAGGCATTTTCTATCTCACTCATGCCCAGCTCCTTCCAAGATTCTGAGAGGTGGACCCAGCGTTCATCTGTATAATTTAACAGCCAGTACACTGTTTGGAAGACTCAAGGACCAATAAATGCTTTGAAAATGAGATCATTGTCAACTCTTATCTGTTAAATGTATTATTATTATTAGTTTTTCTGTAATTTTATACATATATACAAAGTATTTCAATATCTACTCCTCCTCCTCCTCTCCAACTCCTTTGAGACTAACCCCACCAACTTCATTATTATTTCCTCCTCTTCTATAACCCAGAGTCCAACTAGTACTGCTTATATGTACATAGGTACGGAAATAGGGCCATCCACTGAAGCATGGGCAATGTATTATGGGCCACCCCTCTAACATCAGTGTGTAGGGAGGTTTCTCTAATTTTAAGTTTGCTCTTTGGGGGACAGAAGAAAATAGTACATCTGTCCTATGCCTCGATGGAATAACTCTCCCTTGGTGGTAGAATTATAGGCAACATGTATCCTTCTTACTCATTTGTAACATGAAATAAAATATAAGTTTTGGGTGTTTTATTTTTCTTTTCCTAAATCAAAAAAATAATTGATGTAGTTGTACAGATTTTGAGATGCAGCGTTCCTTGGCACATGAATACACTATGCAATACCCAACTCAGGATATCCTTAGGTTATTAATTATCTCAAACATTTATCATTTCTTTATAGTAGGAACACAGAATCCTCACTTTAGCTATTTTGATTTATATGACACAAGGTTAACTGGAACTTATTGCTACTTTCTTTTTTATGCACAATTTTAAATTGGGATGCTATAAAGATAGTCTTTAAAATGTATTTTAAATGAGAAAGACTGCACCTGGAATTTTAGTTTCGTTACTTGTGTAAACAAGAGCTGCTCTTCAACTCAGGATGGGTAAGTGCTAATATACTTGCTATCAGCTGAACATAAATCAAAAAATGTATCTGGGCTGGGGAGACGGCTCAGCTGGTAAAGTGTACTTGTCATGCAAGCACGGAGACCCGAGTTCGAATCCCCGATACCCAGGTAAAAAGCTGGGCACAGAGGCACATGCCTGTAATCTTAGCACTGGTGAGGAAGAGACAGGAGATTCCCTGCGGCTTGCTGGCCAGTTAGCTAACGTAGCCAAATTGGTGAGCTGCAATTTCAGTGAGAGATTCTGTCTCAAATAAATGAAGGAGAGAGTGACTGAGGAAGACATCCTACGTTTACTTCAGGCTAAATGTACCACCTCTCATTCCTGAAAACATAAACACGCATCACACACAAATTAAAAACCGTATTTAATATACACACCTACATTTGGCAGCACAGTATTCTGTAGAGTGTTGGTTATTTTCCTTCATGAATGAATCGCTGAAAGGGAACTGTGACTCACTGCTATGCCTGGCATTACAACAAAATGTCATTGCTAGCTCAGGAAAAGGTCAAAATCAAAAGCCAGAATATAACACACTGAATGAGGACTGTTCTAAAAGGATCGTAAAGTTGAAAAGGCAAGCTCACTAACTGTAAATAGGGGGCAGTGGATAGGTAAGTTTCTCAGTTCCCCTCAGAATTCATCTTTCTCACCAGCACAAGAGGATAAAACCTGCACTATTGGACTGTCTGTTGCAAGGATTAAATGAAGGATTACATAATCAATTATTTACTCGACTTTTTCACAGGTCTGAAAACTAGAAGACTGAGTTGAAAATAGGCTATTGGACTATATGAACTAGAACCAGTTAGGCGTGAACCTCATTCTCCAGATAACAATAATACCTGAAAACATCCTTTTACAAGGAGTTCACCACCTAGCAATGTTCTAAAGGCTTATGTCACTCAGTTTTGGTGCTTCTGTTTTGTCATTGCTGCTTTGGGTTCTTGGAGTCGGGATCCTAACTATTCAGTTGTCATGACTGATCTGGAACTTGCTATGCGACCGGAGTGGCCTGGATATTTGCCTAATCATAATTAAGAACTGTAGAAGGGATTCGTTGTCAAAGTGTGCAAGTTCTAACAAACGAGAAACAAAGTGTCTTTGTCTCCCTTATCAAGTCAACCTTGAGAGAAAGCTGTGAGGTGAGGCAAGAAGCCTTCCCCACAGATATTTTCACATGTGTTCCAATGAGCAACTTCCAGCTCCCCCTAACCCCTGTACTTCCACATACTACTCTCCTTCACGTCTTCTAAAGTTTGACAGTCTCCTGTGTGACTCAGCATGTTTCTGCGCCTTCATAGGTCCCTAACAAGTCTTTCCCTACCAAGAAGCTATTGGCCAACAATCCTTAAACTGTGGTCTAGGTGCACAATGAGTTATTACTGGACCATACAGAAGAAGGAAACCCTGTCACCTGCAGCAACATGGGTGGAATCAGATGATATATTTTAGGTTAAATCGTCCAGACACAGAAAGACAAATGCTACACGTTCGCTCTTATCCGTGAAAGCCCAAACAAGCCAATATAAATACAGAACCGTGATTACCTCTGGCTGTAGCTGAAGATAGATGGAGTGTGGATAGGTGACAGGTCAGAGCACAGTTGGGACAGTCATTCCACTATGCTCTGGAATGACTGTAGTCAACAACAACTGATTATAGAGTTTATGAGTAACCGGAAAGGCTCCAAGTATAAGGAAATGGTGGAGACGTGAATGCTAGTTGTTGTGATCCCCGTATCCTGTATGCATGTGTTGAATTAATACATGAATACATACAATTACTAAGCTAATAAAAAGTTTTACAATTTTTCTCTATTGCTTCCTTTGGCACCCACCTTCTTCTGTTCCAAAGTTTTCCTCAACTGTTCATCTAGTAATACTGCTTATGTTTAGACATGTAACTTTCAGCAGTAGCTGTCCTTAAGTGATTAATTGCCAAAGTTTCATTATATAAGTTCTAACCTTTATCAGTTTAAAGGGTGTGGTGGCGCACGCCTGTAGACTGAGGCAAGAGGACCACTAACTGGTTTGAGGCCAGTTTGGTAACATAGTAAGACTTTGTTTCAAAACAAATAAATAACACTTATGAGGTTAACACTACACTAACACAAACCCACAATTTAGATAACTGAAGATGAGGGAAAGTAATACTACCAGCCTTGTGATACCAACTAAACATGATAAGAAATGGGAAGGGTGGAACAAGGAGACCAGATGGGTTCTCCTTAACTCCCTCTAATTAAGAGACCTGTTTTTCCCCTACAAGGAACATCAAACAAGAAAAAATACTCCTGTCCCACTATCGGCACCAGAGCAGCAGTATCTCTGAGAGTATCCCACATACGATGCTGTGAACTCTGCCTCAATTATTTCCAGTTAATTCAAACAATCCTAAGAAGTAAATGCTTTATCATCGCTATTTTACAAGAAGGAAAGTTGGTGTTAGAGAATGTTGAATTATACAAAGTTACCACAGTCAGGATTAGCAGGGAGAAGATCCCCAATCCACCACACCAAAACATCTACTTTCTTCAGTTAGAAAACTGGTATTGATTCAGAATGTCCTAAATTTACTTCCAATGCCTGCAGGAGTTTTAGCATCTCTGGGGACGCACCATGACAGGAATTTCTCAAGAGATCAAGACCACATAGTCTCCAGGACTGGGTCTCAAAGGACATTCTTTTTAAACGTTTCTGGTAGAGAAGTCCTAACACCAGAAAACATTCCTTTAATAGATATGTTGGCTGTTGAAGGGCAACTTCTCACAGATAAAAATATATAAAATACATATTATTAATTGTCCATAACTAACTTCTCATCTCAGGTGAAATCTGCCACGTGATCAAAAGGAATTAATTTGTTCTATTCAAAGTGTCTTTCACAACTTTGGGCAGAACTTGTGTGTCTTCATTTTCTTCTGAGATATATGTCACAGTTAAGTAAATTATTCAGTTTTAGACTTAAGAAAATAGTGTCAACAGTTAATTCTGTTGTCCTACTTAATGAACACATATTTATATAACACTACTTAATCTCTGTATAGGCGACAAAAAAGAATAAAATGAACCTTCAGCTTCGAGAGTTCTGAACCAAATAAGAAGCATGTATACACACATATTTAAAAATGGAAACTGAAAACCTGGTGGGCCCAGAGAGGTAAGGAAGACACTAAAAGAAAACACACACACACACACACACACACACACACACACACACACAGTGAGAGAGAGAGAGAGAGAGAGAGAGAGAGAGAGAGAGAGAGAGAGATTATTGTAAGCAGAGACCATGCATTTGAGTATTGGACCATGCGTGAGTTGGTGAATATGCTAGATTCAGGATTGGCAAATGAATGAAGCCTGGGTGTACTAAAGGGGCAAAGGAATCTAACGGGCTCCCTCGGAGTACCAAGCAGAGTGTGTGGAATGATTTTATAAGTCAAAGAAAAGCAGTACACATCAAAACCATGTGCTGCCAAGAAGAGATATAACCACTGTTGGGTACGGTGGGAAATGCCTGTAATCTCAGCCACTAGTAGGCTGAGACATGAGGATAACAAGTGTAGGAATACTCTGGGCAACTTAATAAGAACATCCCTACAAAATGGTCAATGGGACAAGAGAGATGGCTCAGTGGTTAGAGAACCTGCTGCTCTTCCAGAGGACTGGAGCTCAGTTTCTCAGCATCTCTGTTAGTTGGCTCGTATCCTCCTGTAACTCCAGCTACAAGGGATCCAGCATCCTTTCTCTAGCCTCCACAGTCTCCTACACACACACACATCACAAACACTCACACAGACATGCCTGTAAATACAAAATTTAAAAAAAAAAGTCTGGAAATACCGCTCAGTATAGTGCTCACACTGCACACAGAAGGAGCCCTGGATTCAGCCCCTAGCACCAGAAAATAAATAAACAGCTTTATTAATGTTTGGTTTTTCAACGACTGGGATATAGTCCAACTATAACCTGCCTCAGCTTTTAAAGGAGTAACTTTATAAAAAATAATACTTTTCCTAAAATTCTATAAAAAAAAATCTTTAAAATGCAAATGGAGAGAGGAAATTCTGCCCTTGGGCTTTAGTAATCTTAGCACTATTTAAGATGATCCAGGTTGGCACTTCTGAAGTCTTCAAGGGGAAAATACACACTTCAATACAAATGTCACTGACTATAACCTGGGATTTACTTTGACTAAAAATCATGCAACGCCCATTGCTGAGAGCAAGCACTCATTCCTGAAGGACAACTGTGGTTCTAGTTCAGCCTCTAGGTTTTTGTTGTGAATGTAGGCGTTTCCACGGGAAAGAAGGGCAACATGGGCATAACCAACAGAATCAGCCATCATTTCGATATCCCATGCACCAGACCACGAGATTTCTGTTCAAATCCCCTTGCCTCCACTAATTTGCACCGGGAAACATCCTTGTGTTGTTACACAATAGACAAGTATTTACTGGGCCCAGCCCCCTGATATGCTCCTATACCCTCCTAACCACATGTAAGGCCTTCTGCTAAGGCAGAGCATGTGACTGACAGCACACAGCAGCTCTCAGTCCAGAGCCCGTGACAAAGAGATCAACTTTCAAATATCAAAACCAAGAGCATGTTTCTCCTCACATGCTTCTTTCTGTCAGTGCACACTGTACAGATCAGCTCACACGCAGAGTCACGTCTGCCGTGGTGTCTACACCTCAGGTTCAGTGGTTGCTCTGGGTCTCCAGCATCACACTTTCTTCTAACTATGTGGTAATTTTCTTCTTGGAAAATCACTCTGATCAGAAGCCTTTGTCTTTTCCTTTTACTGGTACCAAACGCATACGGATAATGAGTAACTGTGAAGTGACCCATAGACCAGGAAACACAGTTAACACTGGGGTAGAAGTCTGCTGTACTTGCTAACTATCAAAGAATCTGGGAATCAACACAGACTCTCAATTCTTTCCCAACTGACCTTGAATAAAGGCACACTGCAGCAACACACCAGAGTAATTCTATCCTGCCAGTCTGAAGTGACTCTCGAAGTGCCACCTCTTGCTCTGACCCGTCATGCGGAGTATTGGGTCGGTTGCTCCTCAAAAGAGATGATGACTGGCAATACCAGGAAGGTTTAAATGGGGGTAATATTTTACAGTAACTCAGGCAGGGAAGCAGGGTGGTAAGGAAGGAAAGAGGTGTAGGAAAAAGAGGACAATTACCCCGTGTCCACTCGGCTGACAGTAGCTGAAAGACACCAGCCCCCAGCTTTCACCCTCTTTTGTACTCGAAGAAAAGAGTGTGGGGTAGAACAGTTTCATTTCTTTCTCAGTCTATATATTCTTCTGCCAAAACCAAGGGCTGGAATAATGTGTCTTAGTAGGAAGAGTTTGGCACATCTGTAAAGTCCACTACGCACTCTGAGGTGCTATGCTTACAAGTCCTTGAGTAAACGAATGCGCAGGAGTTCTTGATCATGGACCATGGGCACTAAAGCCCACAAAACCTCCACATGCAGGTAAGTAACAAAAGCTGTAGGTGAAGCAACAATTTCACAAGAGAAGAAAAACTCAGTGCCAATTATGTGATACCATCTGTTTTCA
>CABHPH010135843.1:14649-41099 GCA_902168325.1 Peromyscus nudipes | reverse complement strand
AGAGAGAGAGAGAGAGAGAGAGAGAGAGAGAGAGAGAGATCTAGACATTAAAGAATTTACTTAGTACCACACATACAGTAAATGACCTAACCTCTAGAGTGGTGGATACTCAAAATTCTTGTTTAAATATCAAAAATATCATCTAATGAGGATACACAGGTCAGTATGGTAACACACCATAAGCCAAGTCTCATATCTAGATAAGTAAGAAGTTCATTGACATATAATGATTTGGTAGTTTGAACTACAAGAGATACAAGAGTATGGAAAGTTATGAGTAGGTGCTGTTGTGGAGAAATTAGAGTGGACAGAAGTAGGTGATAGAAGAAAACAATATAACAGACAAAAATGGAAATGCTGAGAACAGGATTAATTCCTCAGAATTTATGGATATACAGGATACTTCCTCAGATAGAAAAGAAAAAACACATAGCAGTT
Organism: Peromyscus nudipes; assembly: GCA_902168325.1. NCBI lineage: Eukaryota > Metazoa > Chordata > Mammalia > Rodentia > Cricetidae > Peromyscus > Peromyscus nudipes. The sequence continues at coordinate 40,661 of CABHPH010135843.1, read as the reverse complement.
CATCTGAACTGTCTCCTCAAGGATAAATGGAAGTTGCTTTTCAGGCATAGAGTCAATGGGTCAGTGGCAAACACTTCTTGAAACACTGATGCAGGCAACAGATTCAGACATACATCTCAGTGACAGATTGCAGACACTTGAAATCCTGGACTTTCCCAGGATTAGTGTAAGGCTATACATTGCTTTAGGAGGTTAGAATCTCTGGCCTTCAGCTGCCAAAATTAGTGTATGCTTTAGCTGTAGTGTCAGACGATCTATATTTTCTCTTGGTCACCAATATCCTGTCAATACTTAAAATATACGTTGAACTCTTTCCACTACACGTGTATGTGTATGTTACAAAATAAAATAGAACAACAGCAGAGAAATATTTACACATGCATTCATATGCATGCACATGTGTGCAGGACCCCCCCCCATTTTAACAATAAAAATAAAGGTTTGAGTCCAATATATGGTGGCAGAAGCCTGTAATTGAAACTCTCAGAAGGCTGAGACATGAGGGTCCTTAGTTTGAGACCAACCTGTGCTACCTAGTGAGACTTTCCTAAAAAATAAAGGAAGAGAGACAGAAACAGAGGCAGGGGGACACAGACAGAGAGAGAAAGAAAAAGAGAAAGTGATTTCAACCTGAGAACACCTGCAATGCTAGCCCTTGGAAGCCTGAAGCAGGAAACTCTTGAGTTCAAGGTCAGACTGGTCAGTCTATGGAGAGAGACCCTATTTCAGGATGGTTCTTAGGAAAGAAAGAATAAAGATATTTGAGAACTCTGAGACTCTAGCGTTGAGGATCCATGCTACTGATTTACATGCACCCATAATGCTGCTTTGCAAAACTCCTTATAATCACACACAAGGCAGCCTCACCCTTCTGGAGCCTGTTTGCCATGTTATTGTATATATTTAGAAATGAAACTGAACATATACTTTCAATAAGAGGTAAAGAGAGTGAGTAGCTTTATCAGCAAGGGTTGCGAAGGAGTGGTAAAAGGCAGGCAAATGATTTCATAAACTGCCCTGAGTTCCAAGTGAATTTACACAATGGGATCCAAAGACCAGGCCAGACTCCTGCAGTCTTCCCTACACTGGAGATAAGGAAGGAAGTGGCTGTGAGACAGGATGTTCCTAATCTAGCAGAGATAAGCCATGGAGGCCAATTAAGCCAGGAAGGTGTGAACAGGTCCCTGTGGAGTAGTGAGAGAGGAGACCCTTGACCTCTTGTGCTTGGAACAGGGAAGGCACATTGTTGGCATCACGTGGATGGAACATCCAGGGAGGCAGCAGCATGTGCTGTACTCACTTTGTATCTGAAAGGAGGATAGGGTTTCTAAAGGCTGCAATGAAGTGTGCGCACAAAAAATGCAACATCAGCATTCAGGATATGACATATTTGAGACTGACAAGTGATGTTAGGCTGGAGTGCCCTGAGATAGCTGCTCATGTCATTACAGGATAAATCGTATCTAATTTCCAGTGCCCGTTCTGTCAATCATTTCTCCTGCACTCGATACTTTTTGGTTGCAATTGTCAATAAATATGAAAAGTCACCCACCCTTTATGATAGGCATTTGAATTTTATTCTGCAAAGCAAAATTTCAACAAATATAATTTCCACAGTTAACAATCACTCTTTTTTGTTGTTATTGCTCAGAAGTGGGACAGAGTTTCACATTGGGACTTAGATGAGGTGTTCTGATCGACATGACAGAGCAGTCAGTTCTTCTGAGGGAGATGAGCAGAAGCAAGGAAACTGCACAATACAGAGAGGAGAGTGATCGCCACTGCTTTACTTCAGTTTACCCTCCCGGTGCTAGAAAGGTGGGAGCGGCATTGTTCCTGCTAGCCATAGTATTGCTTTAGGAATTCAGCAACATCTCTCTTCTCATTACTCAGGTTAGTTTATCAACTTTGCTTCCACTTACTGATATGCAAACTTGGCACCAAGGACTCCATTTTGCTTTACACCATTCTGCTAGAGGCCAGTGTAAAAGCTCAGTCCATAACAATGGTCAGCCATAAAGTTTTTTTTTTTTTTTTTAATTTTCCGGAGCTGAGGACCGAACCCAGGGCCTTGTGCTTGCTAGGCAAGCGCTCTACCACTGAGCTAAATCCCCAACCCCTAAAGTTTGTTTTTAACAAAGTTCAGCACATGTAGAGGATTCAGTTCCAGTTTTCAAGGCGAGAAAATAGAGCTTTAAAAAGGTTAAGTAGCTTAAGTTCAAAGGTGGGAGAGAGTTGAGATTCAAAAGTCATATGCTTAAGTCCTGATACATATTGATTTTATATTCTGCTCAGCACTTTGGTTTCAATTATGAGTAAGAGTGGCTCAGCCCATCCTCTTTGGAAAATCTTGCTCATCACAAGATTTCAGCAGTTTATGTTGAGAAATAGGGAAAGCACTAGAGCCGGTAAGGAAAACAGTGTTATACAAAGTCTCTTGCTGTTTGCTACAACTATGTGTATTTCAGTGATCTAACAGGAAAGAAAGGAGAGCCGCCTAGAAAGGGCAGAAGAGATAAGGATGTCTGTATGTCAAAGAAAGAGAGAGCCGACTAGACTGTAGAGATTGCATTATTTAAGGGATGCTAGAGGAAGAAAAAACATCAAAGATAAGAACAGATAGGTATTAAAACACCCGATGCGTTGTGAACTACCTATTTTTATCATGTATGGGTCCATGTCATTCTCACAGCAAACTAGTCAAGTAGCTATAATGGTCCCATTTTATGAGGAAGGGAAATATGAATTTGACTAGTAGTTTGTGGTAATATTAGATGTAGTCTGGCATGGCTATGTCTCCTCCCTCCCTTTAATGGGTAACCTCTCAGTTCAAGCTGTCTTCTACAGATTAGAAGTATTAGAAACCATGGCAACCTAGAAACACTCAGCACATAACAAATGTATATGGGATGCAAGGATATCTAAGAACAGCGTGTGGCTCAGGACAAGAATGTATGGGAAAGCACTTCCTTACAGGAGTCAAGAGCTAAATTGAGACTTGAATGTAAATCCATAGCTTGGCAAAAGGCTGATTTATTTAAAAATAGAAAAGAGGTGTGACCAGGAGTCTGTGATCCAGGCAGAAATGAGTTTTGCTCTCAATTTAAAGCTATCAATTTGTCTTGCTAATAATATTCACTGAGAGCATTGATAAGTACTATTATTGTATATATACAGAGTCAAACAGCAAGTTGTTTCTCAGCATATATCCTCTGGAATTGTTTTATCAACAGCAAGATGCTTAAAAACATTTTAATATATTTATTCATTAATTTTGTGTTGTGTGTGTGTTGTGTGTGTATATGTGTGTGTGTGTGTGAGACGTAGTACATGAATGGAAATCAGAGGACAGCCCTAGATAGTTCATACTTTTCTTCTACCACATGTCCTAGAGACTGAAGTCAGCAATGGGCTTGGTAGCAAGCACCTTTATCTGCTGAGCGATCTTGTTCCCTGTCCCCCGTCTTTTATTTTGTTTATGATAAAGCTGGGACTCAGAGAGCTGATTTAAACTCATTCTGTTTACTAAATCATTTGTATATTTTGACTGGTTACTTTTTATCATGGGAAACTAATGAGCCATGCTGTGCTGATGTCATTCCAACTAAAGAAAAAAAATCCAAACTTTTGTCTGGGTTAGCATATAGGGTTGTTTCTGCCAAGTCTGGCAATAAACTACCAGTTTTACAGAGACAACTGAAGTAGGTGTCAGATCTCTACCCAATATCTCCACTTTTGAATATATTACAGATGTATATGGTGTGTCTAGGGCTGGTTTGAAACCACCGACTTTACCTCCCTTTGTCTTGGTCTCATATATGTAACAAGATTATTGGATTCAAAATCTGGGGTCTTTTCAATTCTGTGATAGACTGGATGTTAGGTGCCAGTTTCTATGTCTCACAGGGCCAACACAGCTCTATCAGAGAGTGTATTGGGTTTTACATTCTGTATTGATAATTTCTGGAAGTCTGTATCAAGAAATGAGCATCTTTTGTTTCTTTCTCCTTCCTGAGTTTCAGTGTTCCGGGAGTCCCTGTTGACAGAAAGGAACACCACACTCCTAGTAGCTTTAGGCGACCTAACTTCATGAGTTTATCAGCTTGCCCTTTTAGGTAAGTCTACTGTCCTAAACAGTGAGATTGACCTCCTGACTTTGTTACTTCCTCACAAATCATCACATGTGGAACCCAGAAACACAACAGAGACAGTTATCTCTTATTCTTAAAAGATAAGGAGCTGTCCTAAGAGTCTCATTCGTTGTGAAGCACTTGAAAGCACATTGTAGGGCTCCTCGGAAATCTGTACTCATGAACATGCCTTTCCATTTGGACCAGGCAGAACTTGAAGCCTGTTTTATCTCATCCACACTCAACAGACAACTCAGAAACACTGAGATGAAGTGACTGGTAGTATGCTTGTCTCTTTGTCTCTAAGCTGGAATACAGGAAGAGACACTTCCGTGGGGTAGATAGAATCTAGGTTCATACTGGATCAAGTCCCAGCAATATCCAGGCTCACTATTTACTTGGAACAGCCAAGTAAGTTTCTGTCAGCCTTGGCACAATTAATACATACATAGAAAGCCATTTCTCAGTAATTTAAAATGAAACCCAACAGGAAGGTAAATAACCGTGGAGGCTTGGCTGTCATTTCTGAGTAAGACATTAATCTCATAGCAGCTCAAACAAATAGGATGAAATAAGAGGAGGTATGGTAAGAGCTGCTTTTAAGTTTCCTCTCGTTGTGGGGATTTGTCTCAGGTTTTAGATTCACTTAAGAAGTCATGTGCATGTTCAACTTTAGTTAACCCCATAAATCCGGAAATGGTTAATATGATTCATCTGAGAATCAGCTATTGCAATGACCTATGTCTAAATGTTGGTTTTTATAGTCACTTGATTTTAGAATTGAAAAGAAAGGATGGCAAGTCATGGTCTCTGCATCCCTGAGTCATTGTTCCTTACCTACGTAATGCCTGTGATCTAGCTGTGATCCATGATTGGAAGCTGGTTTGGCTTAAGATTCTAGACTGCTAAGATGTCTAGCACAGAGGTTAGACTAGGAATAGGCACAAGGAAAGCTTCACTAAGTGAGATGAGTAAAAAGCATATCAGCCATTAGCAAGAATTTTAAAGGTTACAAGGTGACAGATGCCTCAGAGAGGTATTTGTGTAGGCTGCCATTATGATAAAATCTTGAGGCAATTTTCTTCCCAAAGTCCCAAGGCAGCGAAAATGTTCACAAAGATGACACACTTTCCTGTCATCCAATTAAAAAAAAAAAAAAGCTATTACCTTCATCTCAGTCCACTAAAAATGTCTCAAAATTCTGTTACACAAAATACTCCCCCTTGAAGAGTTATAGATCATGAAGAGGGTAGACTGTCTGAAGCTTCATAGTCTTGTAGGGAAGACAAACATATATGTATGTGCCTCTGATATCATTTCCTCATGCCATCCTGCTGTGGCTTCCCAAAGGTGTGTTTATGATCCCTTGTCGTGCCCACCTCGACCAGCAAGGAAGACACGACACTGAGCTCTTCTTCTTGCGGTTTATTCAGGCCTTGAACAATCTTCGGACTTCTAAAACATCCCCGGGCAAAGCCTCTCCCGGCCTTAAATAGGCTCTGGGCAGCCAACCCCAGGTCGCCACGTGGGCATTGCCCAATAGGCTCAAGCATGCGTAAGCAAGCCACAACCTCCGCTATAGTTGTTCACCATGGGGAGCGCTCGCGTTGGGATGGCGGAAGGCGGTAACCAGCGCCACCTGTAAGGCGTGGCTACACTCAGCTCCCTACAATCCCTCATCTGGATACCCACATCATGCTAATGTAGCCAAGAATGTCCATTACTAACTAATCTCCAGTCTCCCTTTCCTAATAACTAAATTCTAATTGGATATGCACTAGCATTACACATAGTGTAATAATACCCCCTACACACACACACACACACACACACACACACACACACACACACACACGTTCTTCTTTGTAACTAAGTATTACCATATGTATCAGTTACTTTTCTGTGCCTGTGACAAAATGCCTGATGGAATCAACTAGAGTTATCCATGGCTAGTTCTGGTGGCACATATCAGTAGGATGTGCTGAGGAGGGTGGAGGCAGGAATATAAGAAGATGGAGGCCAACCTAATTACCCCTTAAAAATAATAAAAGAGTCCACCCCAGTAAGCAGCTCACTTAGGACAAAAGGAATAGATAGTGGAAGCTGCTTGTGTTAGTAAACTGCAAAAACTTGCAAAAGCTCTGGGTTTGGTGTCCCGGGTTTCGGCACCAAATGTTAGTAAATTGATGGCTGAGACTGCGAGGAGACAGTTCAGCCCTAGAGGGCGAGGTATCCCGGACACCTCAGAGCTACTTAGGACAAGAGCTCTGCCCTGAAGGTGTCCCGGACACCTGGAGCTGTTTGGCACAGCTCTGACGGCTGAGACTGCAAAGAAACAGCCCAACCTTGGAAAGGAAGGTTTTCTGACTTCTCGGGAGAGTCAGGCCTGAAACTGCTTCAGCAAGGAAGGGTATCCTGACTCTTCGGGAAAGTCAGGGTATCCCTGGTATGATGGTATGATGGGGGATGGTTTCCCCACAGGACACAGCAATCCTGCTCCTCTCCTGGAGAGCCACAATCTCTGGCTCAGTGTTACCAGCTCTTTCTTGCTCAGTCCACTATGGGACGTCCCAGCAAGGTTCTTCTGTACAGCTCCCCCTTGCTCAGTCCACTATGGGACATCCCAGCAAGGCTCTTCTATTCAGCTCCCCCTTGCTCAGTCCACTATGGGACGTCCCAGCAAGGTTCTTCTGTACAGCTCCCCTTGCTCAGTCCACTATGGGATGTCCCAGCAAGGTTCTTCTGTTCAGCTCCCCTTGCTCAGTCCACTATGGGACGTCCCAGCAAGGTTCTTCTGTTCAGCTCCCAATGAAGGTCTTCACCCAATACTCTTTTGAGAAAGAGGTTTATTTGGGAAGGAGGAGTCCAGGAGAGTAACTGCCTCTACCAGGGTGGAGAGAACAGTTCACAACTGACCGGGCAGGGTGGTTTATATAGGATGTCTAGGGGGCGGAGTCAACTGTGATTGGTTAGTTCATTTTCTGCCCACGGATTGGCCAGTTTTGTGAACAAGGGGCAGAGATGGCCCTAACTTCAGGGCCAAACTGTGTTTCTTTCACTGGCCTTTCTTGGCTTTTTGACACTACCTTTAAGGCCAGGGCACATTTCTTTCACTGACTCTGATTCTAGGGGCCAAGAGTGTTATTTTGGTACTAGTCTCAGAGTCAGGGCATATTTCCTGGGTTCTGGGTTTGGGGATAAAGTGTTCACTTCTCTGGCTCAGGTCCCAAACACAGGCTGTGTTTCTTTCCCTGGTCCTGGGCCCTAGGGCCAGGATTCTACTGTCCTGCTCTGTGATTGGTTGATTTCACAAGTCAGTTGGACAGGGGCAGAGGTGGCTCTGATCTGAGCTAAACTGTGTTTCTATCACTGGCCTTACTTAGCTTTCTGTCACTACCTCTAAGGCCAGGGCACATTTCTTTCACTGACTCTGATTCTAGGAGCCAAAAGTGTTTCTTTGGTACTAGTCTCAGAGTCAGGGCATGTTTCCTTGGTTCATTTCTCTGGCCCAGGTCCCAAACACAGGCTGTGTTTCTTTCCCTGGTCCTGAGCCCTAGGTCCAGGATTCTGCTGTCCTGCTCTGTGATTGGTTGTTTTCACAAGTCAGTTGGACAGGGGCAGAGATGGCTCTGATCTGAGATAAACTGTGTTTCTCTTACTGGCTTTATCTGAGCCATCTTTCCCTAATTCCCTAATTCTGGGCTCCAGGGTCAGGGTGGGTTTCTCTAGCCCGCCCCTTTTCCCTACATGTCTCCAGTTCAGCCATCGGAGCTGTGCCAAACAGCTCCAGGTGTCCGAGACACCTTCAGGGCAGAGCTCTTGTCCTAAGTAGCTCTGAGGTGTCCGGGATACCTTGCCCTCTAGGGCTGAACTGTCTCCTCGCAGTCTCAGCCATCAATTTACTAACATTTGGTGCCGAAACCCGGAACACCAAACCCAGAGCTTTTGCAAGTTTTTGCAGTTTACTAACAGCTTGTACACAGGTTTACCAAGGGTTGGAGAGAATGGGATATACCTGGAGTTTTCCCCAGTCCTGCCTGGCCCATGGTCAGGACAAATCTCTCTCACCCGCCAGTCCTGCAGCTGCTCAAACCCAACCAAGTAAACACACAGAGACTTATATTACTTGAAAACTGTATGGCCGTGGCAGGCTTCTTGCTAACTGTTCTTATATCTTAAATCAACCCATTTCTATAAATCTATACCTTGCCACATGGCTCGTGGCTTACCAGTATCTTATATATTGGTACTCATGGCGGTGACTGGCAGTGTCTCTCTGACTCAGCCTTCCACTTCCCAGAATTCTCTTCTCTCCTTTTCCTGCCTATACTTCCTGCCTGGCTACTGGCCAATCAGTATTTTATTTATTAACCAATCAGAGCAGCACATTTAACATACAGACCATCCCACAGCAATGGGAGGGTCACAGGGGCCTGGCCAAGTCTTCCAAAGCACCTTTCAAAGGCTCACTAATAGAGAGAGAGCTCTGCCAGAGGGGCCTAACTTCCTACGGGTTCATAGTGTCCCACAATATTGCCAACAGTCAGGGAACAAACCCCCAGACATCAGAATGTAGAAACATTTTAGTTTCAAAAGATAAAAAATGTGACTCACTTGTGACCAAAATGAAGTAAGTGATTTTACTCTATAGGCTCCCCCTCCACTCTACTTCCCTTTTAACCCTTGCACAGCCCTCCATGAGACAGTTCAGTGGGCAGATGTGAAGGGAGCTATCCAAGCACTGCTCTGGATCTCATGATTGATGCCTTTGACAATGGGAGCAAGGAGGTAACAATAGCAAAGCAGTAACATGAGGTTGAAGACTGTAAACTTAGTGGAAGTGGATCGTCAGATTTAATTCTGTATCGCTGTTACAGAATTTGAAATGAGACAAATAAATTTATCTTCTAAAGCTATGATGGGTTTTCTCATAAATGCAGTCCAACTGTTTCAAGACCAATTATTCAGTCAGAGTTAACCCATTTGTTGTGACTTCTTACTCAGCTATTTAATTCTCCATATATAGAGACCTTAATCTCATTAAAGTAACAAGACATAGTCTTCTTTTTCACTTTCTAGATTAAATCTTCATGTTCAGGAGTTTATCATGAAAACAGAGTGGTGAATGGGGCAGGAAAGGGATGAGCTTCTAGATTGGGAAGATCTTGTTGTGGCCAAAATATTAACCAAATGAAGAGTCTTATCTGGCTGGGCAGTGGTGGTACACGCCTTTAAACTCAACACTCGGGAGGTAGAGGCAGGTGGATCTCTGTGAGTTTGAGGCCAGCCTAGTCTACAGAGTGAGTTCCAGAACAGTTAGGTTTTGTTTGTTTCTGTGGCTCTGTGGATTGGACTGAGAACTTTGGGCAAACTCTAGACCACTGAGCTATATCCTCAGACTAAATGGAGATTTGAAGGGTAGAACAAACTATGCATGCATAGAAAGAAGGCTAAGGACAGACAGACAGACAGACAGACAGACAGACACACACACACACACACACACACACACACACACACAAAGGAAACCATAAAAATAGCAGCTTAATGGCAAGAGAGAGCTTCCCATGGGTAAAGTAGGAAGGTTTGGGTGGCAGTGGGGAGCTCACTAGAACTGTGCTTTAAGCCGGGCAGTGGTGGTGCACGCCTTTAATCCCAGCACTCGGGAGGCAGAGCTAGGCGGATCTCTGTGAGTTCGAGGCCAGCCTGGGCTACCGAGTGAGTTCCAGGAAAGGCGCAAAGCTACACAGAGAAACCCTGTCTCGAAAAACCAAAAAAACCCCAACAACAACAACAAAAAAACTGTGTGGGGGTATTGTGTTCCCCAAAATATTGTGTATGCTAATAAACTTATCTGGGGTCAGAGAACAGGACAGCCACAATATTAAACATAGAGGTTAGGCAGTGGTAGCATACGCCTTTAATCCTAGCATTCCAGAGACAGAAATCCCTCTGGATCTCTGTGAGTTCAAGGCCACATTGGAAACGGCCAGGCACGGTGATACACACCTTTAATCCCAGAAAGCCACACCTTTAATCCCAGGGAGTGGTGGTAGAAAGCAGAAAGGTATATAAAGCGTGAGGACCAGAAACTAGAGGCTTTTGCCCTGGAGAGGCATTTGCCCTGGAGATGCATTTGGCCTGGTTAAGCATTCAGGCTTTTGAGCAGCAGTTCAGCTGAGACCCATTCTGGATGAGGGCTCGGGGCATCCAGTCTGAGGAAGCAAGACCAGCTGAGGATCCGGTGAGGTGAGATAGCTGTGGCTTGTTCTGTTTCTCTGACTATCCAGCATTTCACCCCAATACCTGGCCTCAGGTTTGATTTTATTAAGAAGAACTTTTAAAGACTCATGCTACATCGTGCTTTAAAAAGCTCTGAGAATTGCATATTATTCACTTTGACTTCAAATCTTATTCTTCTGGGTTCTGTAATGTATTTTCACTAAATTTGCAACCTGCAGTCTCCAAATGTAAAGGAGCTGCTTCTGGGAAACACTAGCCATTAATAGGCGATCAGGAAGAGAAAAAGCAGATTTCTGAGTGCATCCCTGAAAGGTGACAACATTGCATCAGTGAACAGGGCTTGGAAGAGCTGGTGGAGCCATAGAGGTGCTACCAACCTGGTAGGACTTCAGGGCTGCAGCAGGGTTAAAAACTCTAGGGCTCATTACCAACTAGAGCAGCCTTAGTAGCCTGAGCCCATCTCCCCAGGCCAATAGCTTATTCTCACAGCCAGAAATAGTAATGTTTTCACTACATTTGTAATCTATGACTTAGCTCTTCATTCTCCAGTGTTACAACGCTTTTATGGTCCTTCATTTTATTAACTGTTCATCTGAGACCTTTGCTGATACAGAAGTTGAGGTAAATGAGATAGAGATTGTATTAAAAGAAGTCATATAAGAGGCATTATCTCCAGGACAAAATCCAAATGGACATGAGGTACTTGTCAGTCTGACTTCTGCCCACCCTCTCACTGTACACATTGTTCTGGCTTTATTCTTGTCCTGTGGCTACTTTATTATAATAATTCATCACCTTGAGTTTTATCAGTTTGTTGTCATACCTGATTCATCCTAAATATATTCGATGTGTATAATGTAATACACAAAGTTCAGATTACATAATTGCCTAGGAAACACTGACAGTGCAATACCTACTTATGTCAATCAACTGAAGGAAAAGCTTCTTTCCAATATATTGGAGCCCTCTATGTGTCCCTTGCCCAATGGCTTCCCCAACTGCCTCTTAGATACGATACATTTCTATCTAATTATTCTCATGTTTTTCTTAATAGCTTTGCTATTTTTAAGTATACCCCCAAACAGTGCTTTAATGGTGACTGCTTACCTTCCACTGTTATGCTACACAAATATTTTCAATATTAAATATATTATTTTTTGTTTATTTACTTTTCCAGTTGTGGTAGTGGATGCCTTTAACCCTAGCACTCAGGAAGCAGAGGCTAGGAGATCTCTGTGAGTCTCAGACCACTCTGGTCTGCATAGTGAATGTAAGACCAGCCAGGGATACATAATGAAAGCATGTCTCAAAAAATGTTAATTTTATATCTTTGTCATAAGATATTTGATGCTGTTTTTTTCATGAAGCATGGGGTTGTAGTTTATTTTTTGCTAATGTCAGTTCTCCCCAATTTCTGGCCCTTGGATTGTAGAGTTATTAAGATTATCAATTCTCCCTCCCTTGATTTCTCTCTTTGAATTTTAAAATGGGGGCTCCTGCAGCACAGGCTGTCCTTGAATTCTCAATGTAGCTAAAGATGATTCTCTTGCCTCCATGTCACAATGCTAGAAATGTAGGTGCATGCCACTACACATGGCCTCATTTAACTCCCTTTTAATATGGCTGTTATGAAAAGCATTACACCCATCTCTTGTTGCAAGTCCATTTGTTAATTAGAGAAAACACGTGCAAACAATCTTGATGGATCGTGGATCCATAGCTCCATTTGGATTTACTAAATTTGGATGTGGAGTGAGAATGCGCAGGGAGTCAAGCATGACTCCAGGGTGGCTGGGCTAAAAAACAGAAGAAATGGACACCAGTAAATGAGGCTGATAAACAGAATGAATGGACACCAGCAAGTCTGGGTGAGAAGATCCAGGGTTTGGTTCTCATAATATTGTTGATATGTAAATCTGAGGGTTGTCTTAAGTAATGCGGTTAAAGCCACTTAAGACACTGCCTGAATTGATGCAGAAAGAAAATAGAATTGTAAGATTGATAGTGTCTAGGACATTTAGTATTTAAAGATATACAAGGTAAATAAGACTGAATAGAGTAGCATAGAATAACATCTTAAGCACACACACACACACACACACACACACACACACATACACACACATACACCAGACACCAAGAGTAGTCACTTGGTTAATAAAACCAAGAGAGTGGCACCCCAGAGGGCTATGTAAAGAAAATAGTTCAGAGAAGAGTAATCACTGTGTCAAAGGTGGCTGAAAACTCAAGCCAAATGCCCATTATTACTTACTAGACCTAGGACTTTGGAAGTCACTTTGGATTTGTTGGTGGCATGGTAGGAAGTATATAATCTACACCAATGGAATCTAGAGGGATGGAATTAAAGACTTTATATTTATGTGTTAATATTTTTGAGATAGTAATTTAGTTACAGTATTTCTCCCTTTTCCTCCCTCCAAACCCTACCATATACCCCCTCTCCTCTCTTTCAAATTCATGGCCTCTTTTATCATTCTTATTGCATGCATATACCTATTTGTATATACATATATATCCCCAAATATAACCTGAGTTCATATGTTACTTGTATATATGTTTTCAGGACTGGTCATTTGGCATTGAACAACCAATTAGTATGCTCTTTCTTAAAGAGGACTAACTCTCCTGCTCCCAGCTTTACTCCATTTAAAGGCTACATTTTTGAGAAATATTATTCTGTAAATTCACAGTGAAGGGGTACTGCGGAAAACAAGTGTCCTGTGAGGATTTTGATTTTTGTTGACGTTTATTATTTAAATGAGAGAACTACTCCATGTTTCCAGATAGAGATAAGAATCAATAATTTACAAGAAAAGATTGATAAAGTGTGGCTTTTAAACAGTCTTTCAGCAACTCAATGGTTGCTTGTATATTTGATTCTCTTATGCAGAAATCTATACAATAACAATTTTCCTTATTTTTTTTATTCTGTTCAATTACAAATGCCTTGTAGGCAATGAGCAGGATGGAACTTTAAGCTTGGTGGTCAGTAACGGGACTTTGTAGTTGATTGATTAGCCTCATAAATTGTTAATAACCACAGGATGCTTAATGAATTACTAACATGGAGGGCCTTTGTAATGATGATGTGGAAAAAGGCCCTGCCTTATTCTCAAACACAAAGGTATGACACTCCACTGATATATTTTAGAGACTTGTAGCAAGTGATTAAGTAAAAGGACAGTCTCCTCAGCCTTTAACCACACAGGATGCTTAAAACAGCATCCCTTCTTTTCTTAATGCAAATACCAGCTAAGCTCTCTGTGTGACCCCCTGGTAAGACAGTGTTGCTGTAAATGACCACCAATAAGCAAACAGGCCATGCATTTCACTCCAGTGATAGATTCACCAAGCCTACTTCATCATTAACCATGTAAAACAACATCTGTACTCCTATTTCTTGTGATGATTCCCTTCCTAAGCTTTTTCTACCTTTTGCTTTCCTCCAGTACCAAGCTGTCTCATAGCTTCCAACTGTTGAAGTCCACACTAGGGCTTGGAATCCCCCTGGATCAGTCTTCACTGGCAGGGGAGACCGCAACAATAGCAATGCTCTCTAACTAGTTTCTAAAGGAAATTCATTGCTACAGGGTCTCCCATATCAGTAGACAGGTTCATATAACCTGCACAAAATGTAAATAGGTCCATGGATGATCAATTCTCCTTGAAACCTTTTCTTTCTCATCTACAGCCTTCTGTGAGAAAACAATCACTCTTCAACAGCACTCTTTGCAAATTGTTAGGGAACAAAACAACATTAATCAATGAAATGAAAAGTGCAGGGTTTTTGAAAAATCTGCATGCTTCCTTTCTGAATGAAAATGGAAAATTAAGAATGATGGTAGGGGGTATAGGGATTTTTTTTAATAGTAGTTGTCTTAGGCATTCACTCACACTTTCACTCTTGAAAATATGTACTAATTAATTAAACATATTAATTAAAGACCTTCTATGTACAATGTTTTGGAATAAATCCATGCAGACAAGTTAGAAAGTATCTAGAACTAATGTTCTTAGGCTTTAGAACTGTGGTGGTAATGTTTGACCTTGTGATATGTGAGACATTTGGCAAATTCTGTTGAGAATCCCTTGTTCTGGATGAACTTTTCTTACTTATTTTCCATAAACCATCATTTTTTTTTAAAAAAAAAATCATTCAAGTAGGTAGAGTGTTGCTTTTGTTTGTTTTGGTGTCTTCATCTCCACTAAGCCTTAAGAACATATTCTAGACATTTTTGATTCATCTCTGTTCCAGGTCTCATCAGGAAAACATTTGTAAAATACAGACTGTCTACTGTTCCTTGCTGGCTGAATTTTACCCTCCTAAGGAGATTTTTGCACTGAGAGACAATGTCAAGTAGGCAGACACGAGAATTAGATGATTATATATGATATATGAGCAATGTAATGTTCAAGTTCATTAAATCAGTAATGAGAAGCATGCATTTGATTTAAAGCAGCAACTTCTGGCCATAGCCCTATCTCCCTTTCACATCACTAATGCTTTTTTGTGAGCAATGGCTTTCCCCCGGCCCCCAGAACTGGAGCTAGATAAGGGATGTCATAGCTCTGAGCAGTTACTAAGAGACCCAGGAGAGTCACAGGATAGGGGAGAGATTTGCTTCTATGGGAACCCTGCAGATGGACTAGGGGAGAGAAAGGTGATAGATAACAGGGCTCAGACATCAAGCTAGGATAGCTCTACTCTTTATCAATGGGTTTCTGAATGAAAAAGATACATTATCCAACTCAATACTGTTAAAGTGGAAACATCTGGGTTATATACTGGTAAATGTCTGCTAGGATTTCCTTCTGTTCTGGCTGACTGGAGAGACTCAGTTGGTGTCATCAAGGACTCCCTCTGCCTGTCTTGCGCTTATCTTGATTAGCTGATTTTTAAGGCCACCTTCTGCTCCTTCCAACCACAAGGGATTATGATGACAAGCATTTCTCTCACACTTCGGAAAACTGTCTGCCTTTCTTCCAGAAGCTTCTTAGATAGCCTCAAATTTAAAATTATTATCATAGTTTAAAATATTTTATGGCTAATGCCTCTCTGTGAATAGAAAGATGGCAAGATGGGTGATGGTGGTGTACGCCTTTAATCCCGGCACTTGGGAGGCAAAGACAAGAGGATCTCTGTGAGTTCGAGTTCGAGGCCAGCCTGGTCTACAGAGTGAGTTGCAGGACAGGCTCCAAAGCTACAGAGAAATGCTGTCTCAAAAAACCAAAAGTATTCAGGGGAATATGTTGACTATTCAAAAATCAAATATGATAGAAAATGGCTGTTGTAATATAATGGTGCCATGTTGGACAGATGTATCTCTCTTGAGTTACTACAGACAATTCTTAGAGGAACCCATAATATGATATATCATTTTATTTTAAATTAATATGGCTGTGAAGTAGTAGTCAAGAAACTTGATTGAAATGTTGCTTGCACTAACCATATAGCTTTCCTTTTCCTGCCTGTGGAAAGGGCTCAGTATTCATCAATTATAATTGATGCTGATGTTGAAGAGCAGAACAAGTTATCTTGATCTCCATTCATTCCCTTGTTACCTTTTCTTCCTACATAAACCTTGGCCACCCTGGTTCTTTCCTTACTTGTCCTCTACAGCAAGAGAGTCCTTAGTTTTGCAAATGTTATTTTCACTATTCTGATGAGGGTATCTGCTCTACATGACATTCTAGGCTTCTTTATATACACAAAGTGCAAAAATACTTAATGGCACCCAGATTATTGACCTAGGTGATTCAATGGTTAAGATCAATTTGTGAGGATTGCTTTCTATGTAGCTGGCATCACTCTAAGTCCTTTGTGAGTGTAATGGTCTTGGAGACACTAAAGAAGCTAGAGATGTGAACCTCTTAGGTTCACTGACAGAGACGGATCACGAGGCAAGGAAAAGTGAAGTAACTTGGCTGAGGTTGAAGTTCTACAGAAGTGGAATGACCATGTTTTGAGCACAGGTGGCCTGACGTCACAAGCCATGCTGTAAAATTGTTTCTCACTGAATCCTAAGAGGCCACATGGGAGGACGAGACTGCCAAAGCTGAGTGGGCAGGAGGCCAAAGAGGCGTTTTCAGATGGAGAGGACAGAAGTCTTCCTTTAAATTGTAGGATGGTCTCTAGGGAAAAAAAGAGAAAGAAGACTCTGGTAAATCATGGGAAAACCCAGCAGGGAGTGGAGGTTTCCAGCATCCATCGAAGTCAAATGGAGTAAAGCATCAGATAAGCTGAGAAAGGCAGGCAGCTAGTCAGCAGGCAGATCTCCAGGGAGAAAGGCGAGTCACCAGTGTCATGGAGCCCGCATGAAAGAGCCAACATCTTGTCTCAGGGAATTTGTATACTCCGTGTGAGATGATTAGGTTCTCTATGGACTAAATGTCTCTTTCCAGCCTTGGAGTCTACAGATGTAAATGTCATTTAGTTTGCAAGTCATTTATTCCTTCGTTATGTTTAAAATAGTGTGGGTCTTCTTTCTTTCAATGGACTACTTCCTACACTCTCCCTGGCATCAAATCAGTTCATACTGAGTTTCAGGTTGATGTGTGAATGAAAGCCACAGCAAAGCATTGGTAGCACAGGCCAATGAGAAATTCAAATCATAGTGTCTCTGTCAATAGTCAGAGGGCATAAAGCTGCAAAGTGCATTCAAATTCTCAAGGATTGGCTTCCTTTAGATCAGTGATCCTCAATCTTCCGAATACTGTGACCCTTTAATACAGTTCCTCATGTTGTGGTAACCCCCAGTTATAAAATTATTCATTGCTACTTCATAGCTGGAATTTTGCTACTCTTATGAATTTTAATGTAAATATCTGATATGCAGGATATCTGACAGGTGACACACAGGTTGAGAATCAATGGTATAGATGCTCTACACAGGCCACAAAACTTTAAGAAAGAGAACACAGGCCACTGGAAATGACATAAGAGGTCAAGAAAAAAAAAATCATTATGTCTCAGTTTGTTGTAATGGTTACAAGCCATTTGGAGAGTATAGATGTGTGTGTGTGTGTGTGTGTGTGTGTGTGTGTGTGTGTGTGTGTGTGTGTCTGTCTGTCTGTGTGTGTCTGTGTGTGTGTGCAAGCAGACTCAGAAGCCAAAAGAAGCTGTCAGGTCCTCTGGAACTTGAGTTACTGGCAATTGTGAGCTACTTAATGTGGGTGCTGGGGACTGAACTCAGGTTATGTGAAAGAGCAGTAAGTGCTCCTAACCACTCACCATCTCTCTGTCTCCAAAGGCATATGATCAAATTCTTCTCTTCTAATTCAATAATTGAGTATGTACATAGTGATACAGAATGCTTATATTTATTAGGTTGTAATGATATATTTTTCTCTATAAGGTGGAGTCACAGTTCTTCCCAATTTTATTTAAATTAGGAGGTATACACATCAATTCTTTGAGAAATGCCTTAAATAATGTTAGTCATCAGTATCACCTGCAATATTGTGATGCTGTGGAGCATAGCATAAGACATCAGTTAACTTGGCATTGAGAGTCCATGTAATACAAGCACTTCTTGTGAATGTCATCTCTCAATTTGTAAATCACTAGAGCACAGTGACAATTTGGCTTGATAACAACAATGTCTGAATGAAGCATCTTCTTTTGGAGCGAAAAAGAATCAACTAGCATGTGGATTTCCTTTCTTCTTTTAATTTATATTTAAATCCTTTATTTGCTTTCCCTCTGGAAGAAGTAATTTCAGATTTTGCCTTTCTCTCTCTCTCTCTTTCTCTCTCTCTCTCTCTTTCTCTCTCTTTCCTTCCTTCCTTCCTTCTTTTTCTCTTTCACTTGTTTCTTTTTTTCAGAAAAGAAGGGGAAGGGATAACTCTTTAGTTAGTGGCCTGAGTCATTCTAGGCAGTCAGCCAGTGAAATATAGACTAAACAACACCGAGAATATTAATTTTTACCTCACTATGCATGCACACAGCCAGTGATGCATAAAGCCTGCCTTCCAAGACTGACATTAAAGGGTTATGCAACTGTCTAGATTCCAGCGTCACTAACGGTTTTCTGAGGGAGCTGGAAGGAGATAAGAGAACAGACCTTGGGGAACGGTTTAAAAACCACTAGGCAGTGATGGCAGAGCCAAACTTGTATCTACATTGGTGTATTGCAGAGAATCACATGTTACAGTGCTGAACATGGAAGAGAAATTGCAAATCTAAACCTAAAAGAAAAACACAGGTGCTTCCAGATAGCCTAGCAATAGAAAAGGCTGGTTATAAAGCATATGCCAGCATCTATCAGGGATGTGGAAAGTAACTTCATGATGCAGTATATGCTTAACATGTGCACAGTATGGATCCAATCTTCAACATCAAAAAACAGCAGCAACCATCATCAGCATCAGCATCAGCATCTTCTCCATGAACTCTAATACATATATTGAAAAATTAGCAAATTTTAAGTTTGTAGCTACATAAATGCTTGAAACAGGAATGTACCCACAAAATCACCGCTAAGAGCAAGAAACACAGCATCCTCTACATTCTAGAAAACACACCCATATCCCTTATTAATCAACACTTCTCTCAGGGTAAGTCACACACTAGCCTCTCATGTCATTGGGTTAGGTTCATTGTTTGACACTCCATGAATGGACTAGGCAGTAAGTGTCCTTTGTGATTCACACTTTCTTATTTCTACATTTTACTTCTTCCTTCAGATGTAGTTCACTCCCTCTCACAGCAACATAGTATTCTTAACCCACACATAGAGCTTATTCATAGATTCTAGCATTGAAGACATTTGGATGCTAACTATCACATTGTTTATGTCTTTTGACTTCCTAGCTTTTGGCTCAAGAGTCTTCTTTGGAGGAGGATATACGGTGTTTTTTTTTTTTTTTTTTTTTTTTTTAACATGTATGTTCATAATGAGGATTGATCATTAATGTTTGATTTTTTTGTTATGATTTAGTATATGCATTAGTCAGGCTTTATAACAAATGGCTGGAAAACTTCCCCCACTTTGGGGGAAATTTGCATTGAATTGGTATTATTTCCCCTTTAATTTTTAGAAAAAATCAACTAGTACAGGCCTCCTACTTCCTCTCCTTCTCTGCCTCTGATCCATACCCTAGCACAAGGCTTTCATCTAACATAGTCAGTCTTGGTCAAAGTCCCATATTCAGTCAAATATTATATGAATTATATTTTGCTGACAGGAACACTATCTAAATACATCAATTGTATAACTTCTGTCTTCCATATCTGTCTATATAAATATGTGGGTATATACACCTCTATGGGTGAGTTTATATAAATACACATATACAACACACGTACATGTCTACATGTATAATTGAACATGTAAATAATATATGAATTGCTATTAACCACGATTATTTAGTAATTGTGGAGACACTTGTAGTTGTCCTAACTGCAGAGTGAAAAGTGTTCCTGACATTTAGGAAGTAGGAACCACGCCAGTGACAAATCCTAAATTACAGAGACATTTCTACTACATGCTTGTTTCGATGTATTGACCTCAAAGACTAGAGCATCACAATCTTTTTCTGTGTCTAGATCCTGGCTGTGTCTCCTTTGTATTTTGAGATCCTTTGGTTATGTACAATGATATCTCTGCATAAAGTTAAACTCTTAATCGTTATACATTTCTTTCTTTATCAAGTAATGTTTCTTGCCTTTAAGTCTACTTTTGATGATATCAGCAAAGCTAACCCAGCTTTTGCTTATTTTTTTTTTTTTTTTTGGTTTTTCGAGACAGGGTTTCCCTGTGTAGCTTTGCGCCTTTCCTGGAGCTCACTTGGTAGCCCAGGCTGGCCTCGAACTCACAGAGATCCGCCTGGCTCTGCCTCCCGAGTGCTGGGATTAAAGGCATATGCCACCAACACCCGGCTAACCCAGCTTTTTTAGTATTTGGCTAATACCTCTTTATAATTGTATTTTCAACTATGTTTTAAACTTGAAATTAAAAAGTTATGCCTAGAAACAGCCTAAATGGGCTGGAAAGATGGCTCAGCAGTTAAGACAGCTAGCTGTTCCTGCAGAGGACTGAAGTATGGTTCTCAGGACCCACATTGTAGCTTACAATCAACCTTAACTCCAGTTTGAAAGGACCCTGTACCAACTTCTTCCCTCCAAAAGCATCAGGCAGGCACATGGTGCACATACATATATGAAGGTAAACACTCATTTACATTAAATAAGAATGAATAAATCTTAAAAATAATTGGCCTAAAATGAGCTTATTAAAACATGACTTTAGTAGTAGTCTTTGTTACCTGTAGATTTATATTTAATGTAGTGATTAATATGGAGTTTTGAATTTATCCTATACTATAATTCTATTTATTTTTCTCTTTTTCTTTTAAATTGATAAAATATTGTTTTCATGATTTTCTTCTTATATTTGCTTGTTTAGATTAGAATGATTAGATTAGATGATTATCATCTTATATTATAAACTTTGAACATAGTTAGATGTATAGAAAAATAGTAAAGAACATTCTTAGTAACTTTATCTGTTTTGGCAATATCTATATTTTACATTGGTGTTGTAATTTGCTATGAATTAATAGCTATTTTTTTATTAAAGGTAAAATAGATTTGGATTTCTTTTATCCTATCTGCTTTTCTATTTTTATCCTAGGATCCTACCCTGATTATCATATTACTACTATTATTTAGTAGTTTTAACTACTCAGACTGGGCTAGGCTAAGACAGCCTTTCAATATGTACTTGTTTATGATGACTTTGACTGTTTCAAGGAACAGTAGTCAAATATTTTATAGAGTGAACCTCAACTGTGATTTATCTGATGTTTTCTTCATGATCAGACTAGAGTTGTCTATTTCAGAAGGAACACAATTTTATTTTCATATCACATTGAGAGTACATGCAATAAATATTACTTTATCATCACTATGAAAACCATGGTAACCTTGACCAGGATGAAGAGATAAGGCAGTCTGCTCTATTGTAATATTACTGCCCCTTTCTGACTGTTTCCATGCACCAGATACTATGTGCACCACTCACATATAGAACAGGAAGCTATTCCCTATAATTTTATGTAATATTTTTTATCATTTGAGAATTGCCTGCATACAAACATACCATGTATTTTGGTGAAGTCTATGGGCATACTACCCTGAACACACCTAAACCGAATTCTACAATTTTAAAGGTTAAATATCCACATAGTTTATTTAGAGTTATTCTTTATAAAATGATTTGCTCCTCTCCTGCACTATTTTTGATAGTTTATTTGTGCCATTATAGACTATTGAATATTTGTTTTAATATTTTGAGTTATAATACATTTTTAGTTCATTTATTTTATAACTCAAATTGTTTCAATAATGGTACAGTACACTGGTTTTCACAAATACATTTATTCTGTAAAGACTCTCTTGTGATTATAAAATGAATTCTTAATTTAACAATTAGGAAAATGATTCATTTTCAAATAAGTATTTTCTTACAGTGCTATGGACTGAATCAAATGCATTGATACTAAACTATGCTCATAGCCTTTTAAATAACTTTATTAACTATTGTTATTATTTTGATGCAATAAATTAATCTCATATGGACACATTCTTCCACTAAGCTAAATCCCAACCAGAAATAAGGTTTTTTTTTCATAGATGTAATTTAAAGTGTAGCATATAATAAAAAGTTATGACTGTTGGTTGGTATTATCAACAAAATTTTATTCATGCCTCTAAAGTAAAGTAAATTCTCATTGCCATGTGTTACAAAATTCTACATTTACCATTTTCTCTGTACTTGGTAGCAGTTTAAAACCCTTAAACTTAACAATAGCTCATCTTAAATTCTATTTCTTCATTTAATTTAAAGTAGGAATTATTAGGTTTATTGTTTTATAGGATTGATATTATTTTTATGTATTTTGAAGATTTATTTTTATTTGTGTGTGTGCATGTGCATGCGTTTTTTGTTTGTTTGTTTGTTTCTTTGTTTGTTTTGTGTGTGTGTGTGCACGCGCGCACCAAGTATATGCCGTCGTGAGAAGTGGTGGTTCTGAGCAAGCTGACATGGATACTGAGAACTGATCACAAGTCCTCTGGAAGAATGGTGAATCGTCCTAACTGCTGAGCCGTGTCTACAGTCCTAACATTTCTTTAGATACAATGAACATGTATGGTAACATTTCCCATTGCTCTTTTTTCCTGATTTTCCTTCCTTTTTTAAAATCATACAACTTGCAACAAATTTTTTCTTATTTATATGATACTAAGTTGACATTTATTCTCTTTCTACATTAAAAAAAATGTCAATCCACTGTCTTTTGGGCTCTATTACATCTGTTTTGATGCCAGCTGTCATTGTTTTTGTGATTACTTCAAATAGACTTTTGTCCTGTTTTTTCTGTCCATTTGGAAAGTAGACTCTTTGTTTTCGTTTGCAGTGGCTTGACCTTCATATTTCCAAGTGTTGCTGATATGCTTCTCTGGTTATGTCAACTTTCTCAATCAGTGAATTGACTTCTTTTATGTATTTTAGAAAATGATCAGCAGTTGATTCTACAAACACAGCTCCCTCTGCCTTCTCTACCTTCTCCTCCTTCTCCATATCCTCTTCCTCCTGTTCTTTTGCCTGCTCTCTTCTCTTAGAGATGAGATCCTGTTCTGTTTCCCAGGCTGGTCTCTGAGTAGTGGGCTTAAGGGATCCATTCTTCAACCTCAACTTCCCAAGCAGCTGGAATGACAAGTATGTGCCACCACACCAAGCTCACCTCATTCTTTTTCTTTTCTTCTTCTTTTTTAGTTGAAAAAAATTATTAATTTTGCGTGTCAACCACAGATCCCCCTCATTCCTCCTCCTGCTCCCCTCAGCCTCCCCCCATCCCCTCCTCCAAAAGAGTAAGGCCTCCCATGGGGAGTCAGCAAAGCCTGGTACATTTAGTTGAGTCAGGACCAAGTACCTCCCCCTGCATCAAGGCTGAGGAAAGTGTCCCACCAGAGGTAATGGCCATGCAGAGCTGAGCTCTGGGAGTCCAGTCAAAGAGAGGGAAGAGGGGATTATATGAGCAAGGGGGAGGTCAATATCACCATAGAGAAATCTACAAAGACAACTGAACCAAACTCTTAGGAACTAACAAACTTTAGACTTACAGCTGTGGAACTTGCATGGGACCAGACTAGGCCCTCTGCATAAGGCAGGCAGTTGTGTAGCTTGGTCTGTTTGAGGGGCCCATGAGCTCACCTTATTCTTATCTCTTCTTTCAGGTATTCTTATTACTACACGTTTATCAATAGACCAAGTTTCATTTTATTTACTTCATTATCTTCTTCCCATTCTTATTTTTTCTTCATGAAAGTATGTTTTTGGAGGGTGAGGGTGAATAGTTGGTGGGAGTTTTGTCTTTATTCTTGACATAAGATCTCATGTATAACAGTATAGACTCAAAATTATTATGTACAACCAATGAAGACCTTCAACATCTGACCTTCCTGCCTACTCTCTCAAGTGACAGAATTACAAGTATGTGTCACTACACGCAGTTTATATGGTTCTGGATACTGAATCAAGAGCTTTGTGAATGTAAGGCAAACACTCTACCAACTGAAGTACATCCCCAGTGAAATAGTAGATTTACTTTCTATTTACCTGTTCCAGGAGAATGCTAATTGTGGTTTCCATTTGGTCCACTTGCTAATAAGCTTATTCATAGAGCCTTTTGGGTTTTGTTTCATTGCTACATACCCAGGCTACACAGTCAAGGAAGACTATAGACCATGCTCTTTTGAAACTCATGGTATTACTCCTGTTTGAACATATCAAGTTCTGGAAATACAGACCTGGACCACCGTGTCCAACTTAGCTGTACATTCTTAATTTCTAGGGTCTTAATTTGATGCTTGAAGTGATAAATATTTATAATTACAGCTATTAATTATTTCCACTTATACTTTTGCCATAATTTTCTTTGTTAAAATTAATTTTTGAACAAGTGTTATATTCATATGACATAAAAGTTGAAAGACATAAATGTGTATTCAGTGAAAAGCATTTCTTCGTTCTCAAATTCCTTGGTATTCATGTCCCCATTAGGGTCGTGCTTTTGTTTGATATAATCTGACAATCTGTCCTGTTTCCATGAACTTATTTGTGATAATTATTTCAAAAGCTTTTATACTTTCTCTAGGATATGGATTATCTATGGATACACTTACATTTCTTCCTCATTTTAGGTAATGATTTTGTAGCAGTCTTTTAAATGTATGCTGGAATGAATAGAAATTATAACATCAGTGGATATTATTTTATTTTGCTAGTCAAGACTTAGTCTTTTTCTTCTAGGTAGATGGAATATATACACACATGGGATGGAGTGGTGTCCAATTAACAGGCTGAAATGGGTTGTAGTTTGGAGATGAGAAATTATCCTCCAACTTAAACATAGTCCTTTATTATTGCTGTATAATTGAAAGCCTAATATAATTTTTTTCTTAATTTAGAGAAGTTACAGGAATTTCTACCTTGTCTATGAGATAGTGGGCTTAGTCTTTCAGTCTTTTAAGCTTAGAGCTTCTCAAAGAACAACGCCTTAGGAGGATGAAAGGTGCAGTGTTCAATGTCCCCTAATTCTCAAATGTATGAACTCTCATTCAATATAACTTCATGCAACTCCTCTGGTTTCTGTGTGAGATAAGTCCATGCTTTTACTCTAAACTACATCAATCCTCGTTGTACAGTTCTCACTCTGGATGCTTTAGCAAATCCCTGGGATTTTTCAACATGAATTCATCTTGTGTTTTTGGTGTTTGAGAGCATATATTGGTCCTCCATGAATTAACCATGCTATTCAGGAGTTGAAGCTAAAAGCATATTTTAAAAACTCCCCTGTTTACTTTGTGTGACCAATTATAGAAAGACATTCAAATATCTCTTAGTTGTAGGTAGTTTAGAGCCAAATGTGGACAACTGAGTCTAAAGAAACAAGTACCTGAAGAGGTTTTAACTGTAAATAGTAGTTTATATTTAACTTATCTGTTTCTCCTCCCCTTTAACTTGGATCTGAACTGAGGGCTTGGTGCTAAGTTAAATCCCTATTCTTGGCGAAACAAAAATATTCCATCATTTGTATGGATAGTTTTTCTTTTCTTTTCTATTTACATTTATTTGTTTGTTGAGTTATGGGGCAGGATATACATGCTATGTTACACACATGGAGGCCAGAGAACACTTCATTGGTTCTCCCCTTCCACCATGGGTGTTCAAGGGTTCTGCAGGCTCTGAGGCAAGTGCCTTTACCTACTAAGGCTTCTCATCTCCCTCCTTCCTTTTAAACTACTTTTAAATTTTGACAAAATGTGACTCTAAAGACCAGACTGGGCAAGAATTTGCAATCCACCTAGCTCAAAACCTGGCATTGGTATCCCTCCACACACACACACACACAAGTACCTGGGGTTGCTAGCCTGTTCTATCAAGCCTAGCTGCTGTCAACTTCCTATCTATGTATCACATATGTATCTATGTATCTATCTACATATCTATCTTTTGTATCTATGTATCATCTATGTATCTATCTATGTATCTCTATCATCTATCTATCTATCTATCTATCTATCTATCTATCTATCTATCTATCTATCTATCT
>CABHPH010135843.1:0-14639 GCA_902168325.1 Peromyscus nudipes | reverse complement strand
TCTATCTATCTATCTATCTATCTATCTATCTATCTATCTATCTATCTTCTATCTTCTATCATCTATCATCTATCTATCTTCTTGAAAATAGGTTCTTCTTTCATACAATATATCCATACCACAGTGTCACAGCCCTCTCCTCTGTCCCTCAGACCCACTTCCTATCTGTTCTCCTTCAGAAAAGAGCAGGCCTCCAAGAGACAGCAACCAAACACAACAAAACAAGGTACAATAAGACAAGGCAAAAATCCCCCATATCAAGCCTGGACAAGGGTAACCCAATGGAAGGAAAAGAGTTCCAAGAGCAGGCAAAGGAGCCACACACACACACATCACCTTTTTAAAAGATAATTATTCTTAAATAATTCTGAGAACTTGAATGTTATAGTCACAAATTTCAGGACATAATGACTTTGAGATTCATATTTTTAATGTTTCATTTAAAGTCATTAAAATATAACATAAGACAATGCTGACCAATCTGATGCAAAGCAGGAAGATGGAATTTTGAGAAAAATGTCTTAGGAGATTTGTAGTGATGTATTTGGATGCCTACAGGTTTGGCCTTTAGTTTATGCCCATTACATGTGAATACTAACACAATGAAAGTATATATTTTATCACTATGGATATTACTGTCACAATAGCATCACAGATCTATCACTTTATTCCCAATATTGACTAACATATTTTGCATATCTCAGTTATTGTAATGGTTTGGTAATATTTTCTTTTGTATATGTAACTTCTAGGAATTTCATAATTTATTTAACCAGTACTGATCACTGTGCCCGGCATGATGCCAATAAGCTAGATTCCAAAGGATGAAAATTTAAATATACCATCCTTCACATGAGAACATAGGAACTTTGTAATTATTATTCTAATTTTCAATACACTATTTATCTCATACTTAGATTTCATATAAAGCAAATAGATTTTTAAATATATGTAAAATACATATTTCATACATATGGTTTATATATTTATATATGATTTATATGAATGCCATACATTATATATTTGTATGTAATATATACGGTGGTTTTTTTGTGTGTGTATGTGTGTGTGTGTGTGTGGTTTTATACTGTAGTTCAGGATAGTCTGGAACTCACTCTGTAGCCAAGATTGACCTCCAATTCAAAAAGATAATCCTATACTAGTCTCCTGATTGCTGGAATTACAGAGTGATATATCATGCCCAGTAAACTGTTTACACAAATATCTATGGCTGAAATTCCTCAACTATGAGGTTTCTCTTAAGGAGAAAACTGTGAAAGGAACACAGAAATACATGGACAGAATGACTGGCCAGCGTCCCAGCTTGGCCATTCATGTTTGAGTGACCCTTTGCAAGTTACCTGAGCTCTTTATTCTCAATGTCCTCATCTGTCACATGGGATAATAATAGTACAGATTTTATAAGGTTGTTGGATGATTAAACACATTGATGTTTACACAGTGCTTAAAAAGGTGCTTAGCAAACTTAAGGGCTCGATACAGGTTTAGTAAATAGGTAAACTTAAAAATGGAAAAAATAAAAATAATTTGAGCCCAGAAAAGCCTTATTGCTTTCCTTTCCAAATACTTATAAATATAACTTTTAAAAAACTCTTCTTGTAATGAAATATAGCAAATGATTTAGATTAAATAATACTCTTTGGCAAAGAACATTTTTTAAAGTATTTTTTTTCAATGTTAAGAAATTTTTCCAAGCATAGAAATACATTTGAATATAGAGACAAATGTTTATTTAGGTAAGAGTAGGAATATATATAAATATATCTGATATATTTATATATTAAATAAATATATAAAGATATTTGTATAAAGTAAATAAATATTAAACATATACATATATAAAATAAATATATACAACATATACTATACATATATATAAATATATGTAAGTGGATCCCCAAGAATTTGACCCTACACCCATTTGCTGTTGTTTACTGTGACAACATGACTTCTTGACAGTCTGCTTAGTCAGTACTCTCTGCTCTAAGTACCTTGTGGCTCAAGTACCTTGGGATGTAAGGCGTTTTTCTCTCTTGTTCATTGACAGGTCAGAATTAAGGGTACAAAGAAGCAACAGTACTTTGATCTAATTCTGCTCCATCTTACTTTCAAAAACAGAATCATGTTTATGTTAGAGTATTTGGCAACAGAGAAGTAGGTTTTCTTTTTCAATGCTTTAAGGCCAAATTTTCTCTGGGTGGAGTCCTACTCTTGGCTTAGAAGCCACATTCGTGACCACCCCCTTGCAGGGCGGACAAATGGCCAATTGTGCTGCCACCAGTTGCTTAACTATTAACAGAACACAGAAAGCGGAGCCCAGTTAGAAGAGGTTTTAGCAACAGCCTTTGAAGTAGGAGGATGGAAGGTTCTCCATTACAAGAGAACCACTTTATCAGGGTAAATATTTTATCCTAACTTTTGAATTAGAGGCACTATGGCACTACGGTGACCGTTGAATTTGGCAGTGGCTAGGATGGTCTTGCATAAGAAGAACAAACCATTTTGGAAAAGGAAAAAACAAAAACACCATAGGAATTTTCATTGGCTGTGTAGGCAGCCAATTATTGCTAAGTAGCCATATGGCTGCTGAACTTCCCAATAACATTGTCTGGGTGTTTTATTGACCCAAGAGTTTGGGGCTGCTGTGATTTGACTGTCCCTTGCAGTGCCTTTCATGACAGCTGCAGGGAGGTGGAGGAGAGCCTAAAAAGGTGTGTGTGGTGTATTTCATTTCCCTTGTCTTAAGAAACTACTCCATGTTTTAAATACTCAGGTATCATAATGTCCAGTACAGTCATCCTTGCATTAAGTGGCTTATGAGCTTCTTTCTGTAAAAGGATGTTACCTTTACTCTCTTTCCTGAATTTGTTGTCAAAGTCCCTCTCTAAATTGCTACCCATGCCAGTCCTAATCAAGGGGAGTGATTACAATAGAGCTCTCTCCTGCTGAGTGGAGCCTTTTCCAGCAGGACTTTTGACTTGGTCATCCTTTGTTTTAGTTTCATTCTGTCACTCCCTTCTCCCTCTGTGCACGTGCACTTCTGTTCTCCACTGCCTGTGATAGGGAGAAAGTCGTTAGCTACATGTGCCTCTCTATCTGGGCGAAAATGCTCACTCATGATGTCTTCAGAGTCTGTTCACTGGCTCACCAAGTCCTTCCCAAGTTCTAGAGCCTTTAGCTTTTATCAAGCACTGATAACTTTCATTGACATCTTAGCCAACAAAACTGGGGATACCAATAAAACAAAGTCCAAATTTATTGTTGGACAATAACCTGTTAGCATTCAGTAGAAAATTTGTTGAAGAAATAACTAGCAAAGTGTCCCTTGGTTTAAATAAGTGATATTCTTACTAGCTGGGTGTGGTAGCATATACTTCTAATTCCAGTACTTGGGAGGTAGAGACTAGAGGAAGAGGAGGACTCTAACCTCAGCCTCCCATATTGGCTAGTTCAAGGCAAGGATGGGCAATAGGGCTCCCTGTCTTAACCCTCATCCCATCTCCCAAATATTCCCCTCCCTTGATGCAAGAAATCAGGTGGTGTAAATGGTCTCCACAACCAAATTCTTTCAGAAGACTCTTACCTTCAATTTCTGCATTTTGAGAACAGTAATTTTGTGTCTTTACAAAGATTCAGACATCTTAGTTGTTATTATGAAATCATAGGTATAGGTAAATGAGAACTGGTCAAAGACTGAAACAAAGTTGACAAGAAGAAAACTCACAAGCCTGGACTTGTCTAGTCTCTTGACTACTTAGGGCTGAGGACAGGTTTGAGCCTGAGTTCATAACTGACACTCTAATTACTTTTCAGATTTCTTCCTGGGGCTTAAGCATTGGGAATTGGTAAGATGAGAGCGTTGATGATTTTCTTACTATTCAAAAAGGGAAATTTAGGACAACAATGGGATAGTATTTCAAATAACAGGAGAAAGAGGCTTAGGAAGGCTACTGGCAAAGAAGACCACAATAACCAAAACTGTGAATTAGAAAAAGAAATAAACAATAATGTTATATCAGTGAATTTGCAAAGAGAATTCTTCTTATAGAGCCAGGAGGCACCATCAGAGGTTGGGACTGCCCCCTAGTAGCAATCTGGCATCGTCAATTAACACTGCCCAGACTATGGTGGAGAACCAGATCTGAAAGGAGAGTTGGTGAGACAGGATGTTGTTATGCCCCACAGTTTGCCTGATGTCCTGTTATTGCTGGTTTGTTAGAAAGGTAACTGGAATAGTGAACTGTAGAATCAGACAGCCTGCAGTTTAAACAGGGGGACCTTAATTAATTAGTTTTTCTGTTTGTTTGTTTGTTTTGCTTTTGTCTTATAAATATGAGTGAAGATATTTACTCCATCGTACTGCTGTGATAGTCGAATACATATGTCAACTATGCTTGAAGGAGAGCTCCTGCCTTCCTTCTTTACGTCTCATGTCTACCTGAAATCTTGTGAACTTGCTAATTGAAGAACCTAAAATGTTTAAAATGAAAGCAGTTAACAAATTGAAAGTCTGGAAACTAATGTGCTTTTTGAAAATCAAAGAGCAAACATACTGTATCCTTTAACCACTTATTGCTTCCTTTTAATTACAGAAGATTCATGGAATAGTTAAATTTAGGGAAGTAAGTAGCCTTTGAATCATGTTGAATAGTGAGAAATTGAACTTCAATGCCTTTAAAAGGTAATATTAAAAACCACAAAGATGTTCAGAAAAGTGGACTCCAGCACGAGAATGCGCATATATTTTTTGGCTGCTGTTTTAGGAATGTTGGCAATATTCCGATTCTGTGTTTTCTTATTCCCACTGGGAATCCAGCATCTCCAGAAGCCAAGGTCCAGCACATGCTCTCAGTGGTCTATTTCACCCTAGAGCTACTTCAACACTGCCTCCTGGTGGTAGAATGAAGAGATTTTTTTTGCAAGCAAATTAAAAGGTGCAGGGCAAATTGTTTATATCAAACAGCAATAATAAAATTCCTAAAAAATAACTAAATTCTGAAAATCAATGTGGGAGAAGCCTCAAATCAAGCTAACATACACCTATTGCTTGGACAGAAACTGTTAACACTGTGATGAGTTAATGTAGAGAAGAACACTTTATAAACCATGAGCAGTAGGTATTCCTGTGGCAGAAAATGGATTGAAGGAGGAACAGTCAGGACTTGACTGAGTGAGAAAGATGGAGGTTATATCATCCTGAGACGTTGTTTTGCCCCATAGTCATTATAGTAAGCTGTCCAATACCCAGGACATTCAGTCAATGATTAGTAAAACATCAGCGATGGAAAAGATACTAATGTTTTTAAGTCAAAGTCTCTTGTTCAGTGTCTCTTGTTGCATTAAATGACTTCCATAGGCTATTAGTGATGGATTTTAGGACTGGAAAGCTGATGCTTCTTTGAGCTCTAGTTAAATGTGAGATACTGTGCCCGATAATAAATAAATAGAGCAAAGTAATGAATAATTAAAAATAGCAGTCATCTTAATGGAGTCGCTGACCAACTGAAAGTCATATTATCCGTTCCCTTTTCCTGTGAACAGAAACTTACAAAGGATTATATTGGAAGCCGACTTTTGATTGGTGATATCTCAAGGACTGGGCAGTAAAATTCCTGGAAATTTTGATTCTCTAGGCTAGGCAGAATTCCATCCTTGTTTAATTTATAATCGTTAAGAGCAAAGATACTCAGCTCTTGTGGAGGCCTTTGATATTAAAGTAATTGTAGATGGATCTCATCTTCACATTACTGGTCTATGTCTATAGAAGTTTGGGTGTGCCGAGAATGAAGTCCCTAGTGAGGAAAGCCAGTGCTTATTCATTTCAGCCAACATGGAAAAGGGTTCACCTGTCACTGCTTAAAATCATTACACCATGCACCACTGTAATCGTCTAAGTATGAATTCCATGGATTAGAGCACAACATATTTCATCATAATGATTAATGTGGCTAAATACTAGTAAATGGATGGTGCTTTTTTTCCAATAGCATAATGAACTCTCAATGCGTTTCCATTTGCAGAGGCCCCAACTATCTAAAAACATCCACTGTTGATAGTTCTTAATTTTATGTTTACTGAACCAGGAAAATCCACCTTTTTTTCTTACTTGTCCCCCTTTCCCACCACTTTGCCAAGGAAAGCAATATGTACCCAAAGAAGCTCTTTCAAAACTTCTCAGTTCTTATCTTTTCCTGTATGGTTAGTGGGCAAGTCACTACCAATCATTCATTTAACAAGCAATTTAAGGATTTATGGCTTTCTAAAAGTAAATGTATTATAGGGTTTATCTACCTACAACTTATTTTTCCATTATAGAAAACATTCTTGCCAAGTATTTCAAGTATCTCTTTGTTTTCACATGTTGAAGATGTATCCTGTTGGCTCTATTTTAAATAAAATCAGTGATAGATATCTGTCTCATAAGAATGGCTTTTGGCATAAATCCTCTTTTATTCTTTCATTTCTTAATTCCATGGTAAAAGATATCCATGGCTCAGACATGATCATCACAAGAACACTGAAGGCACCAACTAAGACAATCCGGATAAAGTGTTCAATACAATAATAAGTACTCTTAAGTTCAGTAAATGGTAGCAGTTTCTTTTTCAATTTGACCGGGTCATTGGTATTGGACTGATAAACATCAGCTAGCAGAAGTACAAATTGTCAGGTAGTTATCAAGGAACACCCTGGCACTAAGAAGAAGTTCAACTAGGTGAACGGTACTATTAAGACAGATACAATCAGCTGAAGGCCAAGTAGGCAGATGGCTACCAGAATAGTTACCAAGGACATCACAGATCTAGGCATCTGGAGAGCTATATTCAAGGCATAAAACTATGACAATAGTGGAGTGGAAAACATACAGAAACCTCATAGAAATAGTGAAATTTTGACATAAGATGAAAATTTCAACCATTAGAGATTTGGGGGACAAAGTTCAGGGCATGATTGCTACACACACAAAAAAAAAATGGGAATACAACTACAAAAATCAGGATACAATCAAAGCTGACCAGATGAAAGTGACCCTAGCATTGACATCTCTCTCCTTTGGGCATAGGGGCCCACACCCCTCCTCAATCTTCCAGCACCACACACCGCCATACTTTTGAGGCTCTACCAACAAAGACAGAGTCAGGGTGGCAGGAAATCCATATGGTTCCATTCTTCAATGGAAGATCAAACCAGTTAAGGAAAATGCTATAAGCCCCTTAAAAGTCAGTAGCAATAAGAGACATACAAAATCATGTGGTAGACTGCATGTCTTTCAAGATGTTTGAAATTAATTAACCATTACTCCTTCCTGTTTCTTTCTTGGTCCCTTTCTTCTTTGGTGTGACCAAAGAACACACGTTATTCTATGAGTCAAAATATGTAGTTAGCACAATCCTGCTCTCTTGAATCTTGACAAGAATGATGCAGGACTCTCCACTGACTTCAAAGAATAAATCACTCTACAATGGATACACTTCCCAATTTTGCTAGGACTATTCATGTCCAGACATGCATGTTACTGGAGGTAGCTTTTTGGCTAGTGTCAAAAGATAGTACATGCAAATGGATGGTGTTGTGACTATATGGTTGAAATCTAGGATCCAGAAAAGCTCACAATCTAAACACACCAGCTCCTGACTTCTCAATCCTTGATCAAAGCAGAATGACATCAGTCATTGCCACTATAGCCATAGACAAGAGTTCTTTCTGTAGGGTAATGGGTCCTAGCAGATTAGACTTATCCTCCTACAGCCTAAAGTTTAATCAGAGAGATGAAATGGGATCAAACAAAAAATGGATTTACTCTGCATCCTGAAAACAGAGATCTAGAGATCTGGGCTCAGTACTTTAGGGTACAATGCTGCAGGACTTTACAGAGAAAGAATTAGGCCAGAGTCAACAGATATGCATAATTGGTCTTGGTCAAACTGTAGGTCTTCATGCATCATTGTTTCAGGTTTAATTACGAAGGAGACTGCCAGCTCAGGAAAATCATTATTGTATGGAAGGGGATTCAACTGTATCAAGACACTCTGTAAAGGTCATTCCTAATTCCTTATGAGATGATTGCCATAAGATTGACAGTTCCTGGATTTTGAGACATCCAAGAAAGAAGAAATGATTCTGAGATGGAATAATCCAGAGGACAAAATGGAGTTAGCATGCATAGTGCCTGCTCCTATTTCAAATCTTAATGTCATATGGAACATCAACTTATATGAGAAAATACTTTGCAGAGATAATGGGTTTCTGTTGTGGGGGGCTCTTCTCTGCCTGTGCATCTCTTTAATTTACTCATGGTAGAAACAAAAGGAAATTTCTTCTCTGTCCTGCCATGAGTATCTAGAATAAACTGACAAATTTTAAATAGAAAAAAGAAACATTAATAAACAAAGAGGAAAAATTTGTGGTGTAAGGGAAAAACACAGGAGTGGAACTGACATAGTGTTGAGTCCTATTCAGAAACACAGACATCCTTTTCTATAGGAAAGTCTCCAGGTAAGTGTAGTTGCTGTCTGGGCCACATATCAGACTCCTCATGTCTTCCCTAGGTAGAGATGGGATAATAGGTGGACATGTCTCAACTGAACCTGCTATTTAACTGCTTATTATTGTAGATGGGTGTAAATATATTCTAGCCATTTAGTGACTACAGTGTTTGTTCCTCTAAATATGAATTCTATCAGATGAATACACATGTGGTGGGGTGTTTGACTGGTACGTAACAACTTGTTCTAATTGTATAGTTTATTTTTATGATCTTTCTTTTTAGAAAAGAACTGGGCTTCCTCTAGGCCTTTTCTGTTACCCTGTAGCTGGGAAAATGAGAAGAGGGTGGTATTTCATACCAGGAGTACAGAGGTGGTCCTGTGAAGTACCTAATAATATTTTTGGTGAAAGGAAACACCTTTGTGTGATATGTTTATGTGAAATGGTTAAAAAAAACCATTTTCTGCTGTAGAAGCTAGGGGCGTAACAGAGGAATTTGAGATTTCTCTCTGATGAGAAGAGAACCATGATATCACAGAGGAGGGATCAACAAGAGTTTCCTTGTTCCATTGATGTCAAGGGCTGTTGGCTGGTTTCACTCCTAGGTGGAGTTTAAATGGTGTAAGACTTACGTCTGACTGGATGTCCTGCTGCTGAGGATTTGGCAAGAGATAGAACACAAGGCACTCCCATTCCAATAAATTTAAAGGGGGACTGTTACTTGTTATTATTGTTTCAAGAGTTGCTTTGGGATTCATAATTTCTCCTCACTCAAATAGCAGTTTTTATGATGCCGAACTGAAATCCATTCACTCATGTCTGAAACACAACATGTGTTTCTTGCTTCCACAAATGATTATCACAGATTCATGTGGTTCCCCGTAGAGGAATTCACTTGTCAAAGCAGCCATTTTATATGATTCATCTTTATTGTCCTGCCTCATTGTGTTTCTGAGTTGTTTGTTTCCAGAAAATTTCCCAAGCATCCAAGACCGAGTCAAAGGTGGACTTTCTAGCCCTCTCATTTGTCATTGGCTGGTGGGGAAATTGGGAAAATCTTTATTCTGCAGGCATATCTTTTTTTTTTTCTCACAATTTAGGACAGTGTTTTACTTTTCTTCCCCTCAAGTTCCAGAGGACTGAAGACCCCAGTCAACAGAGGAGTTCACTGTTCACCAAGTGTGAACTCCTTAGTTTTCAACCAGAAAAAGTTATTGGGACCTCTTCTATTGAGAAGGTTCGGCAGTTAAAAGCGCATGCTGCTCATCCAGGGGTTCTCAGTACTGTTCCCAGCATCCACGTCAGTCTGTTCACAACTGCCGGTAACTCAAGCACCAGGAGATCAGATGTCTTCTTCTGTCTTCAGCAGGTACCAACACAGGTACATACCTGCCCCTCCCCAAATTATTACTTAACTAAGTAAAAATAAAACAAAAAGAGCTAGGAAGCATGATGTTTTCGGGACAATATTACACATCGTGTAAGCCAGAAAAACCCTGGCCTCGCTTCTTACTACTTTTCACTTAGCTCATTTGCTATCACCCCTCTGTAACCCTAATAGTAATGGCATTGGAATTAGGTCAGGAATTCTGCCAGTGGCAAGATGTGGTGGTACACTCCTTTAATCCTAGCACTTGAGAGGCAGAGGCAGGTGGATCTCTGTGATTTCAAGGCTAGCTTTGTCTACAAAGTATGTTTCAGGACAGCTCAGGCTGTCACACAGAGAAATCTTGTCAAAAAAGGAAAAAGAAAGAAAGAAAAAATAATTCTGCCATCTTTTTGTATGTCTAACCTCTAGATACTCTGTTTTTCAATTGTCACTTTGGTGAATGTTAGTATGCCAGCAAATAATAAATAAACTCTATCTACATTTCTCCTTCTAGGTTGTTACGTTATAAAAAAGGAAGCTGTGTGTAAATCTGTTGCAAAAAAATAGATAATTTTCATGAGGTTTAAAGAATTTTGTTATTTACAAACACGAAAGATTAAAGAAACTATTTCTTCCCAACAGTTGACTCACCTTACATTCTTAGCCTCCTCAACTGCTTGGTCTATAGTTAGTTTGTCCTAAGATAAGAATTTCCTTTCATGAAATTTGTAGTTATTGCATAGAAAGGAGGTGGAAAAAAATTTCCCCTCTTAGAAGGAACAGTGAGCAGTGTTTGGAGAAGTTTTGGTTGTCATTAACCAGGGGTGAGGTGAGAGGCAATCTTCTTGTCTAGTGGATGGAGAGTGGGGTATATTGGTAATACAGAACAGCTTCCTATATTAGGGATGTGTCCAGGCTAAAATATCGGTAGAGCTGACCCTGAAAAACTATCAGCCTGATAGTTTTCCTTATGAGAGCTGTGCCTGGTGTCAGCCTTGCAGCATTCATGGAAACTACAACCCTCATCCCACCATCATTTAAAAACAAAAACAAACATTTCTGCAAACAGCAGAGCTTTCTGTAAGTTTAGGTTCATGAAGTAGAGCCTTACCTCACAGAGAACCCCTTGTGGATATAAAGGTCTGTTCATCAACATCCGTAATCAGACCAGGGTAAGGCCTTGCCATTCCCATGAGCCTGGGGCATCGGTGTCCTTGACATGGCCAATGCTCATGTCAAGAGTTGTCATTGACACAGGGTCACACTCTCTCCCAGAATTATCCTTTTAACCTTTTACACTGGTTAGTGTGAGTAAATTTGCATATCTTCACACCCAAAGCTTTTTGAAGAAGTGGATCCAGATTTTAGTATCAGCAAAAGACATACAGTAGCATGAACATGGGATATGAACTTAGAGGCTCTGCAAGGCTGGGGGATGAGTCTGACATTCTTGGTTGACGGGTAAACAAATATTTTAAGAAAGAGTTCCTGCTCATCATTACACACTGTCAGCATTTGATGTTACTTTTATGATTTTCATCATTGACTCATGAATAATGAACCAGTATATTTTCTTTGACTTACGTGAAAGCCCTACCATTTACAGAGTGGAACTGAAGGACATAGATCCTCCACAGTGTCTTCCAAACATTTTTTTTTTCTGAGGATTTGACTCATTTTTATCTGGATTTTCTTTTTTTTTTTTTTCTGCTGTCACAAACAACTTGAATACTATGAGATCATTGATCCAGTGCAATTTGGAAATTGTGGTTTGACAAGATTGCCCATGTATTTTGTTTATAGCTTTCATAGGTAACAAATATCACACCTTTTCTATGAATGATTTATTCAGCAAGTCTATCCTCTTCTGAAGGGCATCTGTACCTGAAGTTGCTTTGGTGTCGTTCTCCTACACAGGTTGGACTCCAGAGAAGAGAGGTATGGTTTGGCAAGACTCTAGGTCACCTGTCTCAGGACCAACACCTGAATACAGATTAGTTTGTAAAATGGAAATGGAGTGCACAGTCACCACAGTCTTTGAAGAAAGTGCTATTTAGAAGAATTGCCAGTGTTCTGTCCAGGTAAATAATAAAAGAGAAATCAATCACATTCCCTGAATTGTAACATTATAAAGCTTCTTTGGAAGCTAGCCTTGACAACTTGGAAAGGAAGCAGGCCATCATTTTAAGATTTAAGGTGATAGGCATTGAATCAAATTGTGAAGACTTAAATCACAGTATTTATGGGGTACAAACTGTGTCAGAACTGAACTGCTGACTTTTGGATCATGTGAGTTAGACATAGCATCTGGAATGTGGTAGGCATCTGCATCCAAGAGACACACAAAAATATTTATTATGTAAATAAATAATGGGATGACTTATCACCTCTGACTTTGATATGTTTTCTGGAGCTATTGTACACTGGAATATAAAATATTGCCACTTTGCTAACACAATGCCTACAATAGTCCAGGATGGACTTAGAATTGAGAGCAGAAGTCCTTTCCAAGGACCATAACATTCAGTTCCGTGAACTAGGTCAACAAGTGATGCTTGTCTTGATGTGATTCTTGTCTAATTTTTTTTTCAACTCCAGTGTCATAGGATATTACGATTCTTTAGCAGTTGAAAGATTGTGAAGATCTACACCAGCTTTATGTGGAGAAGCCTGCTTGATTGCATCTTTTGGACTGTACACAGACTTAAAATCCTAAGTGAATTCTAATTAAGGATTCAAGAAGATCTTGGATTCCTTCCCATCAAAAACACACCTGTGTTTTTGTAACTATATAATATGAACAATAAATATAAGTGGGGGAAGAATCTGTGCTCCAGGTTCATGGAGCAGTCTTCTTGATTGAATAAACAAATACAGGAGACTAAGCTAGTACTAAGATCTAAAGCCCAAGCCAGAAACAGGAAGTTCCAGTGCTTCCCTAGTGCTACATGTCGGCATCCTGGACTTCGTTTACTCAAATGGAAAAGGAATACAGATTATACAGAATCTGAATACCCTAAGACAACTGTCACCTGCAATGGGGGTAAGAATCACGGGGCAGTAAAAAAGACTAATTTTGGTTCACCACAACTGGGTTGGAGTCCTGGTAGAGTGCTTGTTCAAATGGTCACACAGATTATTCACTTCCTGAAAACGCCCTGTTTTTTCTTAATACAGATGAGGGTACATAATCTTTTCCTTTCCAGACTTAGTTAGAGTGTATTTTGGTGTGATAAGACATCATCACCAAAAGAAACATGGGAAATAAAGGATTTATGTCAGCTTAGAGCTCTCAGGTTATCACTCTTCGTTATTGAAGGAAATCAGGGAAGAAACTCAAAGCAGGAACCTGGAGGCAGGAACTGAAGTAGAAGCCACAGAGGAACACTTCCTCCTGGCTTGCTTCACGTGCCTTACTTAGCCTGTTTTCTCCTACCATCCAGGACCAACTGCCTAGGGGTTTGTATTTCTCAAAGTGGGCTGGTCTTTCCCACAGCAATCGTTGATCAAGAAAATGACTTGCCTACAGATCAGTCTTACGGGGGACATTTACTTAATTAATATTCCCTCTTCCCAGATAAGTCTAGGTTTGTGTAAGTTTATGAAAACCAACCAGACAAAGGATAAAGTTATTTTATCCCCCAAATGGGATGTTTTGTCAAAGATTTTCGTTGTTGTTTTTTAGTTTTGTTTTGTTTTTGTCTTGGCTATGAGTAACATTTTATAAGCTATGCTTTGGCAAATGAGAAGCTGCAGAGATAGCATTGGTGCTAATAAAGCAAAACTAGTTTATGGGCTTAGAAGCATAATGCTATTCAGGGCCTTTTATGCACAAGTAGAGTCTAGTGGTGATCTCAGCGGTTCCGTTACAAACATGAATAATACTGGATGTTGTAAGATGCTTGGAGCATTATGATTGGAATTGTATCTTGGAAAGAAATGTGTAGGCAGCTTTTATTAAAACGGAGGTATTGTGCCTCTAGGTAAGAAACCAAGAGGGGGGAAATAAAAGAAAAAAGAAAAAAAAAGAAACCAAGGGGGAAACACTCAGGAAAACAGAAGCAACACTGATATATTTATCTTCACAAGTTGTTTTGAAGACCAGTTATTCTTCTTAGACTGACAAAGACTAATATTTAACAAAGGAAGAAAATGCAGATATGGTTATAAAACATCAAGGGAGAAAAATACTAATGTATTCTCTGATAATTCAAATTCTCCATAGAGCTAGTTTGAATCTCTCTCCTAAAAATCTATAGTTTCATAAC
This sequence comes from Peromyscus nudipes, assembly GCA_902168325.1. Classification (NCBI taxonomy): domain Eukaryota; kingdom Metazoa; phylum Chordata; class Mammalia; order Rodentia; family Cricetidae; genus Peromyscus; species Peromyscus nudipes. The sequence continues at coordinate 494 of CABHPH010135843.1, read as the reverse complement.
TGACAAAGAGAATAAGTTAGGCAGGATTTAGTGGATTAAATATTGAAGTTTATACTATACATAGAAGCCAAAAGTACATTACACTGTTATCATACTTAAATCTCAATTCCTCTAAAAGTGTGAGTTTTGTAGCCAAAATAAAAACACAACCCAACTTTACAGTCAAATATTGGCCCAAAAGAGAGACAAGAATAAGGAAGAAACCTCTGCCCCAGCAAGAATGGGCTCTCAAGAGACATCAAAAGAGAATTCTAGTCAGAGGCTGGCCTAACTGGATGGAGTTCTTGGAAACTTGAATTGTGATGAAGAATTAAGACTCTGTGAGGGTGGTCCCATTTTGATAAGAGCATAAATTTTCTTTTATATGATTTAGATATTTACAATATGATTTTCAAATGCCTAAATAGGCAATATATCAGCCTCTTCATTTCCCTCCATCCTCCCTGTCTTCCTTCCTTCCTTCCTTCCTTCCTTCCTTCCTTCCTTCCTTCCTT
>CABHPH010135841.1:0-20451 GCA_902168325.1 Peromyscus nudipes | reverse complement strand
GGGTTTCTCTGTGTAGTTTTGGTGCCTGTCATGGATCTTGCTCTGTATACCAGGCTGGCCTCGAACTCACGGAGATCTGCCTGGCTCTGCCTCCCAAGTGCTGGGATTAAAGGCGTGTGCCACCGCTGCCTGGCTCATTTGTAATTTTTAACGAAGCCAAAAGAGATAATTTTATAGAGATCATATTTGCTGAACTAGAGATTTTGGTTGCTTTGGTCAAAGACTAGGCCCAAGGATGCCTTCCGGAATGATGCATAATTTTGATTCCTTATTGCTGCTTTCTGTTGTTTTTCTGCTCATGTGCCTCCCGTCTGTTCCAGGTGCCCCCCTGCCCACTTCAGGCAATGAGCAGCATTCCTCAGCCTCCATCTTCGAGCATGTTGACCGAATTTCCCGAACCTCAGAGGCCAGCCGGAGGGTCCCCAGTAAGATCCAGCTCATCGCCATGCAGCCCATCCCAGCACCTCCTGTGCAGCACCCTGTCCTGGCCGACCGAGTAGCAGAAACCAACAAAATCAACAAGGAGGTATTTGATTTTAATGAAAGCGATTAATAAAAAAGCTCACGTCCCGATTGGGTCAGTGCTGGAACAGTGAGTGAAGGCCTGGTATCGGACAGTTGCCAAATGCATGCACCGCTACACGTGGACCTGATTCAAAACACTGCAGGCTGGGTGTGGTGATCGGCCTGCAATCCCAGCACCCTGGAGGCTGAGACAGAAGGGTCACTTCGGGGCTGCATAGCTCGGGCTGCACTGTAAGGTCCTGTCTCAGAATCAAAAAACAAAACAAGCAAGAAGTCACACACACACACACACACACACACATACACACCACACACACATCCTGTATTTTTTGTGTAATGTATTATTTATTCTTTGATAATTTGATCCATGTATACAGTGTATCCACCACCCCAGCTCTCTCCAGACCCCCTGACCTATCTCCCTCCAGACTTCATGTCTTTATCTCATCATCATCATCATTATTAATAATAAGCTCCCTCCACTGGGCATGGGCCACCCAGCGGTAGCCACGTCCTCAGAGAAAAAGTGACTCTACCCCTCTCAGACATCATCAACTGCCAGTAGCTCCTATGCTCATGGTGAGGCCTCTGGAGCCCTCCCCCCCACACCTGATTCTTTTTAAACTCCAGCACTAGTCAGGGACTGCGGTGGATTCTGACGAGATTAGCGGAAGGGCCTTGTACGAGCATGCTCGGGTGGGGTGCCTTATTATTGCTATGTTCTCTGCCTCAGCCACCCCTGGCTCGCTGGGGTCAGCCTTCCCTAAGCTGGTGATCACCAGTGAGTAGGTGGCTGGCTGGCTGCCACTCGGGGTAGACGGTGTCTATTCTCTGTCCCCTCCGCGGGTGCCTCCATCAAGCCCATAGAGCAGAGTTGGGAAAGGAGGACTTCTCTCAAAGGGCTTTGCGGAGGAAGTGTCCCGGAGACCCAAGAAAACACCCTGAGCGATGGTTCTTGCTGCCCACCCCCTGCACACAGATCCAGTCTGCACTGCGCCACAAGTCAGAGATCGAGCACCACCGCAACAAGATCCGCCTGCGTGCCAAACGTCGAGGCCACTATGAGTTCCCAGTGGTGGATGACCTGTCTTCCGGAGACACCAAGGAGCGACACCGAGTGTACCGCAGGGCACAGATGCAGATTGACAAGATCCTGGACCCCGCAGCCAGCGTGCCCTCTGTGTTCATAGAGCCCAGGAAGAGGTGGGCCGGGGCCCCGGGGACGCGATGGTCAGGCAGACTAGACACAGGGCAGGATGGAGACGGGGGCCGACGACAGAAATCCTGGTCATATCCGGGTTGATAGTCTGTGACAGTGAATTGAAGAGGTTTCTGTAGAGGTAGTGTAGGCGTGTAGGAGTGGAGGTGCCGTCTCCTGGGGAGGAAAGGAACTGGGGGGGAAGGGGTTCTATCTCCATATCCTAGCTTAGCCCTATTGGCTTCCTCCATCTGATCAAACCATGCACCTACCTTTTCTTCATACAGCCAGCTTCTCCCCTACCCACTTAGCTCTTCTCATTCCTCCTTATTACTCCTCACCTCTTGTGTCTTACCACCTGGATAGTCACGAGGTAGTGTGGCAGGTCTCCATGCTTGTTCTCACAGTTTGGTCCCACCTCCCCATCTGGCAGCCCCTGCCCCATCATGTAGGCGTGTTTTCTGTAAATACATTGGGGCTGGATAAATAGCTCTGTGGTTAAGAGCGGTAGCTGCTCTTCTGGTCGACGTACGTTCGATCCCCAGCACCTCCATGGTGATGCGCAACCATTTGTAACTCCAGTCCCAGGGGATCCAGTGCCCTTTTCTGGGAGGCAAAACACCTACACTCTAAGAAATAAATAAAACAATAAGTTTGTCTTTCGATGCCCAAATCTGTACCCCTGGAGCAGGTGGCGCCTTCCTCTATTTCGGTTCTGTCTGTGGCCAGCCACACAGAGCTGTGACTACACTGGCTGGCCCTCTGATCTTGCCCCCAGGGTCCTCTGCAGCCATTTCTGGCTCTCAGCCTGCTGGGCTGGCACTTCCTAGGCTCTTCTTATGTCCCTCCTCAGCCTCAGATCTGTTCACCCATTCAGGTCACCTGTGGGGTATTAATAGCACTTAGCTGGACCTGCCACCTTTTGACTGGCCATGTCGTTAAATGATGATCTGAGTACAGACTGTTCTGTTGTCTCTGTGTCGGTTTGGTCCGGTCTGTAGGACCCAGACTGTGGCTGTCACTTTGTCAGAATCCCTGGAGCTTTTCCTACGGTGGCCAGCCCATCATAGGCATTCAGAAAACATTCGGTGTTATGTTGATAAGCCAGTGGCTAACAGGTTTATTTCCTGTGAAGATAATTTCTGTTTTTCCCATCAGCTCACGGATAAAACGTTCTCCTAAGCCACGCCGGAAACACCAGGTCAATGGCTGTCCGGCGGATGCCGAGAAGGACAGACTCATCACCACAGACAGTGATGGCACCTACAAGCGGCCGCCGGGTGTGCACAACTCTGCCTATATTGGATGCCCAGTGCGTAATCCCGAGCCCTTGGGAACCAGGGTGGGAGCTCTGAGGAGGGTGCCCTGATGAGGAAGGAGAGTGCACAGTAGTGGCTGCTGCCCTGTGCCCTGTGGATGCCAGGGCACCAGGCAGCGAAGCCTGAGTCATAGCAGCCCAGGAGCTGCTGGGTGACACCTGAGAGTGTGTCCCAGGCCTTCCTCTCTGTGCTAGCCCATCTGCCTTCGAAATGGGAGCTGCTACTTGAGGTTAATTGGAAGAACAAAAATGTCTAGGTTTTCTCTCTCTGCTGACAGTTGTTCGGGGGGGTGTTGGATATTTCCTGTTTTGTCTACACACCCCACACACACTCACAGAGTGAACACTCAGTCGTGACTCCCTTATCCAAAATGCTGGAACTATACTGCTTCAGATACTGGATACGCTGGAACGTGTGTGCAAACTTTACCAGTTGAGCATTCCAATAGGAAAGTCTACAAATGTGAAATGTTCAAAATCCCCAACTGAACACCATGTCATAGCTCAGAAAGTTTCTGATTTCAGATTAGGGATATCAGCCTTCATACACACTCACACACACACACACACACACACATACACACACACACACACACACATTAAAAAGAGCTTAGTAGAAATCAGGATGAAAACCCTTTTTTTTCAAATGAAAGTGGACAGAGTGGCATGAAGTGATGAGGAAGGCAGACATTGATACATTGTGACACACACACAGCTCCATTGAAGAGGAAACCTAGCTTCTCAAGGGACCTTTAGCACGAGACACAAAGATGACCTGGGGAGAGAGGGAGAGTCCAAAGGACACAGCTCCCTGGCAGCCGGGGGAGTGTAAAGGACTCGGCCCTACTGTGCTGAGCAAACTCAGAGGGCCAGCTTTGTTTGTGTGACCTTAGCAACAAGCACATCCCTAGAGAAGGCATTGTGATGGACACAATCGCCCTGTAGCACTTAAGTTATTTGAGGTTTCCATTTTTTTCCCCTAAATGACACCTAATATGGAAAAACATTCAAAATGTGTGTACAAATGTACCAAGCACGGTACTGACGTAAGGCTGTGGTCTAATGCCGTCAAGTTCATCTGGAAGAAACAGGTTCTTCTTTGCGAGTTCAGTGTGCTCTGAAGCCTGACTGACCTTCATAACCTGCTCATGAGGGTTCTTGTGAGCTAGAACAGCTAATTATCGATGCCACTGTAGAGCGAAGGAATCGAGAAGTTTCTCTTCCTCTCTCTGAATGCAGTACTCCCTAACCGGGGAGGAATCCCCTTCTCTCTCTCTCTCTCTCTCTCTCTCTCTCTCTCTCTCTCTCTCTCTCTCTCACACACACACACACACACACACACACACACACACACACACACCAACCAGCTTTTTCTGCAACAGATGGGTGTTCCTGTCCTGCTAGAGTGTTTGGGAAGCGTGTGTCCAAGAACTGGCGGTGTTTGGCTCAGTCTAGAGAAACTGTCCTCCTGGGAGGCCTTCCGTATAGTCACCTGGTGCTTTTGTGGAACTAGTCATAGGACAAGAAACCGCATCCCTTTCCCTTCTCCCACGACCTTTCCTGGCCAGCCTGGGCTCCTCCCAAGGGAGCCTGCAGGAGGTCCTTGTTTTCTAGCCCTGGAGTTCCACCCTCCTGTTGAATTTTGTGTAGGGAGTGACATGTTTCCTTCACTGGTCCTCATTGATGGCAAATGTCAGGCTCCCCTCATGGTGTCCTGGGCTCTCCTTTTGGGTTTAACTTAATTAGGGGGAACAAAATCTTGCTATGTTGCCCAGGCTAGCTTCAAAATCCTAGTTGAAGCAACCTTCTGAGTGCTGGGACCGCAGGCAGATGCCGTTGCCCCTGGTTCGGATGGGACTGCCTTTGTTTTCTCCGTGTTCGTCTTTCACAGGAAGTACCGGGTTCCTCCGAGAGTTGATGGGAAGAACCTTCCTGGAACCTCCTCGGACTCTGTCTCTAGGACTGCCTTTCCAAAAATTCCCTGCCCAGAAAATCCTCCCCAAATGTACCTAACTTTTGACTCTGTCTGAAATTCTGTGATGTGTGCTTCAAAAATAATGCCTTTCTCAGAATTCACCTTTTCCTAGCTAGATTTTTTTTTTTTATACCTTCAACACCATATGTGCACTGCATAGTTCTAAATTATCTGGAATTTTCCACTTTTTTCTCTCAAAATAAATTCTCCTTGAGGGCTGTCCTCCAAAATCCTCAACCCCTTTTGGCCAGTCTCCACTCTAGTTTGGGCCTGGAAGGCTTCTGCCCTTGGACCACATCCAGCCCGCGGCTGTTTTGGTCAACACAGGGCTTTTTGTAAGGTAGCCGCGCCCTTGCTTGAATGCTGTCTTTGGCTGCTTTTGGAGTTGCGCTGTGACAGACTTTTATGACTTGCAGAACCTAAAATATTTATTGTCTGGCTCTTGACTAAAAGTTTTTGTTGGCGCCCGGCCTGCTGGTGCCCATCCATGGTCCCAGCTGCGGCCAGGCGGTTGCTTGAGCCCAGGCGTTTGGAGGTAGAGAGATCTTATCTCATTACAACAACAGCAGCAGCAAAACACTCCAATGTTGACCCCCTAACGTCATTTAGTGTCCAAACCAGATGCTCTTGGGAGAGAATGGAGGTGCTATCCATGATTAAACCAGGGCAGCAGGCACAAACCTAAGCCAGGATGTGAGGTTGCTCTTTTAAGAGCCCACTAAGGATTGCAAAATAGCCACCGCAAGGCGAGAACCACAATGTCTAGAGGAGCTCCGTGTGTACGTCTGAAAAATGACAGGCACGGGAGTCTGTCGTAAAATGCCATCCTCATGGCCATTGCCATTTGGAGATCAGAGCTGTTGTGTTTGTCCTGAGGCAGGCAGGAGGGGCTCAGGAAACCCAAAGCTCCTCCCTTCTGAAGAACTATGTATAAGGATTAATAATTGCCAGGAGGCAGATTTTCTTGATGGTGTAGCTGTCTGTCAGTTGCCCACGCCCCTTGAAGTCTCTCAGAATTCTCCTGTAAGTCACCCCAGTGAAACTTGTTGACTATACTTGAGTAGAATTGAGGGCTTGGGGCCCTGTCTGGGGTGAGCTGATGTCTGTTCATGTCTGAACGAAGCAGCACTGAATCAGAACAGGGTCAGCAGACCGGAATTCAAGAGAGTAGAATTTAAATTCCAACCCAAGCAAGAGCCTTAGGAAGTCTTAACTTTGTGGCCCTCAGGTTTTCATCTGTTGGGTTCTGTCTCCCTGTGAGGCATTGTGCTCGATGATGGCATGTGGGAAAGTGAACTCTTGACCTCCAGGTTCTGACAGTAGAGGCTGGGACCCGAAGAGGCAGCGAAGAGACAGGGGAGTGGGAAGTTCTGACTTTGTGGCTCTCCTTTTGGGTTTCTGATTTTTTGGATTCCCGTGCCAGGGGGAACCCAAAGGAGCTGCCCTTCTCAGCCTCAGAACCTGTCTGTCCTGCTCCAGAAGTTAAAGTGTCTCCGTCTCCTTTAAAGTATGACCACTGAGGATGAGATGGGAAGGGCCTGGAGTGCCGGGGCTCTGGGGCGTAGGTGAGCGCCTTCCACTGGCATCTGAGCGCTCTGTGTGTGAGGGCGCGCACACTCACACACACACACACACACACACACACCACACATACACTCAAACGCACACATGTGCTGGTGCACACACAATGTAAAATAAAATAATCTTGACTATAATTCAAGCACTGCAGAGGCAGAGGCAGGTGGTTCTCTGAGTTGAAGGCCATCTTGGTCTGCATAGGAAGTTCCAGGCCAGTCAAGGCTGCATAGTAAGACCCTGTCTCAATAAATAAAATGAAAAAGAAGAAAGTCTCTGTTTTTTTTTTTTTTTTTAAGCCACCTAGTTTTTCTGATTTTTGCTTCTTAAACTGTGGGTATAGAACATTAAACTTTTCTTAATGACTCAGATACCTCCATTTTAGAGACATAATTCCTGAATATTTGTCAATACTACTTACTATATAAGTAGTTTTTAAATAGTTATTTGAATTACTTATACATGGACACGGTGTTTTCAGACTGTTAGTAGGCTGCTCCTCTTTTGGTTTGTACACCCTTGGAGAGTTGACTGGATTTGTGTGGTGTGCGCACTTCAAAGTGTGAATTGTGGCCGCTTAGGTTCTCAGGGAAGATGTCTACCTCCAGGTTCTGAGATCCATTTCACGTGGTCGTGTTTTACAGAAAAGAAGTTGAATATTCCCACTTGGTTTTTCTCCAGTTGTCTATGTCTCCCACAAAATGGGATACATACTGTGTAGATGATTTCTAATTCTTAGGACAAGCCCTTCCCCACACGGCAGGACCATTGTTAAATTCCACTTTGCGCCAGAACCTTGTTTCATGCCATGTCCCCAGCCCCCAGGGAAGCACACATGTCATTCTCCTCCTTGCCTCTCCCTCAGTCTGATCCTGACCTTCCGGCTGACATACAGACGCCGTCCTCTGCTGAGCTGAGCAGGTATCCAGGCTTGCCCTTCTCGGCCTCTCAGTACATCCCCCCCCAGCCGTCCATCGAGGAGGCACGCCAGACCATGCACTCCCTCCTGGATGACGCCTTCGCCCTCGTAGCCCCCAGCAGCCAGCCTCCCAGTGCCGTGGGAGCAGGGTCTGGGGTGCCGGCCAGCCTGCCTGTGAATAGTACCCCTTCCAGGGAAGAAAGGCGAGCCACGCAGTGGGGGTCTTTCTACAGTCCAGCCCAGACGGCCAACAACCCCTGCAGCGTAAGTACTAGCCCCCTGGAATTCTCTTCTGGGCACGGGGCTTGAGTTTTGTTACCTAGCTGTATCACTTGAAGGCTTGCTGCAAAACTTTGGCTGCGTTTGATTAGATTTAAATCTGCTTGGTAGGTCTTAGTTCTTATCTTCTACTACAATTAATTCTTGGTGTTGGAGGTATCCTTTCGTGCAGGAGGGATGCGGGTGATGATGCACATCCTTTCCTGCAGGAGGGATGTGGGTGATGATGGTGCAGGAAGCATCTTCCCAGCTTCCTCACAGGGTCACAAAGGGGAGATGCGTTGTCAGGGCGTGTTCTTGTTGATTCTGTAAAGGGATCAGCATAGAAACTCCTCACATTGTTTAACTTGTCCTTGGACCACCTGGTCCTGGAGATGTTCCCAAGGGTGGGGGGGGGGGGGCAGGGCAGGTGCACAAGTCCAAGCACAGGTAAGGACAGCCGTTTGCAAATGTTGGCTGCCCATATGCCTTCATTGTAGTCATTTATACTTATTATATCTTGTCTGTTTTTGTCAAGTTCTTTGTATGTGAGTGTGTGTGTGTGTGTGTGTGTGTGTGTGTGTGTGTGTGTAGGGGGATGGGGTTGGGTTGGTGCTTGCTCACATGCGGGTGCATGTGGGTGCACAGGCATGTGGAGACCAGAGGTCAGTTTCAGGTGCTGTTCCTTAGATGCTGTCCATTTTGTTGAGGTGGGTGGGTCTTTCTCTCAGTTCATTGAGGCCAGCTGGCCAGTAAGTCCAAGGGTTCTTCCTCCTGTTTCCACCTCCCCAGCACTGGGATTACAAGTGCGTGCCATGACATATCTGGATTATGATGTGGGTGCTGGGGATCCAACTCAGGGCCCTCAAACCTGGACAGCAAGCGGTTTGCTGACTGAGCCATCCCCCTGCCCCAAATTCTCTTTAAGATAAGACATAGGGTTGGAGATTTAGCTCAGTGGTAGAACGCTTGCCTAGCAGGCACAAGGCCCTGGGTTCAATCCTCAGCTGAAAAAAAAAAAAAAAAAAGTCATAGAAGTTAAGCTCAAGGAAATGACACCCACTGCTTTCCACTAGTTTCAGAGGAAATGATTGCACTGAAAGATTTGTGACCTATTAACTTCAGAGAGAAGTTAATAGGTCACAATGTAAGTTCATTGGTTGGTGAGTATTTATACTGGGTTTTTCTAATTTTTTAAAAAACTATGTTAAGGTAATCCTGGGGGTGTCTTATCTATCTCTCCATATATGTGTGTGTATACATATATGTGTATATGTGTGGAATTTTATCTCTGAGGTTGGTGTGATTCTTTCATCATAGATTATTTCCTTCAAGGCAAGAGATGCAGGGATCCTTGGTGTGGGCAGCTGATGTCACGTGGGAGAACTACCATTCCATCTAGTTGTTACTGGTTTTTTGTTGTTGTTGTTACAGCTTTATAATAGTAAACATTAAACTACTTCTAAACACATGAGATGAGGGATTCATATCTAGATAATCAGTTAGGTGTGGTGGCCGTGCCTTTAATCTCAACAGAAGCAGGCAGATCTGTGTGAGTCCAAGCCAGCTTGGTCTACATAGTGAGTTCCAGGACAGCCAGAGCTACCTAGTGGGACCCTGTCTGAAATGAAGGAAGGAAGGACAGACACAGATGCTGGGGTAGATATGGAGAGAGAGGAACACTTACTCGTGATGGGAATGGAAACTGACAGAGCCGCTGTGGTGGTTCCTCGGTCCTGAAGGACTCTAAGTCGGCGTACCAAAGAAATCCCACCCATCCACGTTTATTGTTGCACTGTTCACATGGCTGCTGAAAGGCACCTGCCTCGATGCCTGTCAGCAGGTGAACAGATGAAGATGTGGTACATATGAAATGGAGCTTTATCCAGCTGTAAAGAAGAGTGAAATCATCTGTGGGAAATGGATAGAACCGGAGATCATTATGTTAAACAAATAAGCCAGCCTCAGAAAGAGAACTAGTGTGTTTTCTCTTTATGTAGAATCTAGTTTTATAGTTTTATGTATATGTAGAGCATGAAAGTAGAAAAGGGACCGTGAGGAGCAGGAAGAGGTCCCAAGGAGAAAGGGGTAGTGGAATACAAGTGACGTGAAAGCCGGAGCAGAGACCGTTTGAGGGAAGACGGGGGTTGGGAAGGGACCGCTAAGAACAAGGTGTAATGGCACATAAGCATGAAAATGCCACGTGGAACCCACTTCTTTCCTTTTTCCTTTTCCTTTTCCTCTTTTTCCTTTTTCTTTTTCCTTCCCTTCCCGTTTTAAATTTTTAAATTTACCCAGTTTTGAATTTTTAGTTCTAAAAATTGGCTCCAGTAGCACACAGAATAACCCCAAGACTTGACAGCTGGGACGACATGAAATTAAAAGGCTTGGGCACAGTGAAGCAAATAGTCAGCAGTGTGACGAGTCAGCTTACAGAATGGGGACAGTCTGTCAGCTGTACATGGTGGCTCACAGCTATCTGTAACTCCAATTCTGGGGATCCAATGCCGCCTCTGGCCCCGCTGACATGGCACACGTGGTGCACAGATGTACACACAGGCAAAACGCCCTTACACATAAAGCAACAAATAAAATCATAAGTAAGTTAGTCAGGTGAAAAGCTTCCATCATTGCTTGCTGATGGAGGACCCCAGTACCATGCTAAGTTTTAATAAGAAAACAGTTCCTACTGGGCGTTGTGGTGCATGCCTTTAATCCCAGTACTTTGATAGTAGAGGCAGGTGGATTTCTGTGAGTTTGAGGCTAGCCTGGTCTACATAGTGAGTTCCAGGACAGCCAGGGATGTGTAGAGAGACCCTGTCTCAAAACAAAAACCAACAACAAAACAAAATAAAACAGTTCTTGCTAGGTGTGGGAGCACATTCCCTTAATCCCAGCACTCAGGAGGCAGAGGCAGGCAGATCTCTTGAGTTTAGGACTAGCCTGTTCTGCATAGTAAGGTCCAGGCTAGCTAAGGTAACATAATGAAACACTCCCCCAGTAACAACATAACAATAATAATATTCCTGAAAATTGACCTAAATTTGTAAGCTTGATATTGTCATTTGTAATAAGTATTAAATGTTTATTTTTATGTTCTTTTCAATTTCCCCTAGAGATACGAAGACTATGGCATGACACCTCCATCAGGCCCGTTACCAAGGTAAGGTTTCCAGGAGAAATCCTGTCATGGCTTTCTCATGCAGACTGTTTTTTGTTTTTTTTTTTTCTTCAATTTTACCGAGTCATATTTTTTAGTTAATTTGAACAGTTACCAAACTCTGGGTTGTATATTTTCTTGATCTAACCAGATCAAGTATTAGGACTTGGGCAGGCAAAATGGCTCAGTGGTTAAGGTGCTTGCCACCAAGCCTGACTACCTGATTTCCATCATAGAAGGAAGAGAACTGACTCCAACAGGCTGCCCTCTGATCTCGTGTGCCATAGCACATGTTCACACATATCTGTGAACACACACACACACACACACACACACACACACACACGCACGCACGCACAATGCTGGAATTTAAGTTCTGCTACTGTGTGAGAGGTAGGGAAGGGAGATGAGAGCCAGGAAAAATGAATTAGAAGAACAAGGACCTTGTGAAAGTGGAAACATTAAGGGCTGTTTTTCTCATGAACAAAGGTACAAAGAACATGAAACCAAATATTTACAAGCATGTAGCAATATATAAAAAGGGTATTGTACTACAACCAATTTGGGGTGATTTTAGCAACACAGGGTAATTTAGCAACTTAAAAACCGAGCCGTGTAATATACTCCTTCAAAGAGGACCAAGAAGGAAAAATGCCATTTCAGTAGACACAGCATTTGATGAAACAACATCCGTTTGTGCCAAGAGTCTTAGCACACAAAACATAGAGAAGTATTTTGGCAGTGAGCTCTGAGCCTGCTCAGTAGATTTGCTGAGTAAAATTCACCAGAATTCAAAATATTTATGAGCAAGAAGTTATTTTTAAAATCAGGTAATGAAAATATTTTTAAAAGATAAAAATCAGATAGTGACGGGGCTGGAGAGATGGCTTGACAGTTAAGAGCACCTGTTGTTCTTGCAAAGGATCAGGGTTCGATTCCCAGCATCCACATGGTGACTGACAATCATCTGTAATTCCAGTTTCAGGGGACCCAGTGCCCTCTTCTGGCCTCCAAGGGCACCAGGTTTGCACATGGCACACATACATCCATATAGGCAAAACATACACATAAATTAAATAAATCCAAACAAAAGTTTTTTAATCAGATAGTAACAGACATGTCCAGGAAGAGGAATTTTATCCTGCCTATTCAAGTGAAACTTAGGCAGTTGTTAACTTGCATCTGCAATTGTGAATTTGACAGTGTCCGAGCACCTACAGGATTTTCTGCATGAGCTCAGTTGATTATTTTTTTTTTTTTACTATTGTGAAATTAAGTGTGTCCATATCTGTAGACTCTTCATAATTTGCATTTCCCAAATGACAGATGTCAGAAGACAGAGCCGTGGGTTTTAATGGAACAGAGTATGGGAAGTTCCTTTAGAGTCCTGTGTGAGATTCCAGAGTTTGGTGTGGAATCAAGCAGGGTGTGAAATGATGCTTGAGTATTTTCTAGCAAATCATTAGCGTCTGCCTTCCTCCTCTGAGAATGTCCTCTTTAAGGACAGATTCTCCTAAAGGAACACATGTCAGATGACAATATAAAATGCATGGGGAAACTGTGCTATTTGGGGGGATTTTGTTTTTTACTTTTTTTTTTTTTTTTAATGAAGTGTGCTGGATATCTACAATTTTGTTAAAATGAATGCAGAACCTGGAAAGGCTGTTGCTACTATTGATGAATAACATACTGCTATTACTGGTCTTTTATATAAATATAAATATATATGCGTATCTATATAATTTGGATTTTTGGAAACTTTAGCTGTGCTGTTGACTTTGGAAAAATACAAAAATCAACATTCATGGCGGTCTAGAAATGTTAAACTTTTTGCCCATTTGTACAGGGATGATACACTATATTAAATATGTAAGGTCTTATCTGTGTGGGTTTGATTACAGAAACTAATAAAGTATTCTCTAGATAATGAAAAACTGTGTGAGAATCTAGATGTCCTCTGTGAAGGGCATTTGAGTCAAATCTAAGGCAGTACCCCACTAACTGGGAGGTGAGTGGTTGGGGAGGATGGTTTAGTTCATGAGGATTATTATGCTAACATGTAATAGGCTTGTGTTTTTAATAGGTTCTTAAAGGAAGTATCCTTAAATGTTCTTAGTTTTAACTTACAATAAAGTTAATATTTATGGATAGAATCCATATAGAAGCTCTTCAGAGCCCTCAACAATTTTTTTTCTAAGTTTAAAGGGGTTCAGAACTTAAAAAGTTTGAGAACACTTCTTAAACTGGTTTTCAGTCTTGATGGACAAGTGAGATTTTTCATTCAAAAACAAAAACCCAAAAGCAAACATCAGACAACTCAGGTCTGGGTTGCATCTTTCTGGGGTGCAGCGTGGGAGGCCAGACTGAAAAGCGAGGCTCCAGTCACACGCCTCCCCCTCCTCTACCCTTCCTTCCCCTCCCCTTTTCTCCTCTCTCCTTTCTTCTCCTGGCAGTCTTTCAGACTTAGTACCTAGGTAGGGCCCTGAACTAACAGGAAACTTGCAGCCCCTAGGGAGCCAGAGAATGTCCTGTATTCCCCTAGAGGAGATAGATAATTACATGAAGCTTTGGTAAAGCCCTGTAGGGGGCGCTGGCCTAATAAAATTCCAGAGCCAGGTAAGGGGTTTTGACGCGTGCTGTGCTCTCCCAGCAGACCTAGCTTTGGCCCAGGGTTGCTGCCATCTTCAGAGTTGGTCCCCCCTGAACCCCCACAGCCACAGTCATCAGCTGAAGCTCCATTTGCTGCCCGAGGGCTCTACCCTGAGGAGATGCCATCGGTCGCCCGTCCTCGGCCTGTTGGGGGCACCACAGGTGGGTACGGTGATTGAGCTTGCATTTCTGCATGGTAGGACACTGGCTGCCAAGCCAGTGTAGCTGGCCCGCTAGCGCTTGTCTCTGCCTTCCGTCTCTCCCTAAGAATGCTGGCATTACAGATGTGTGCTGCGGCCCCATCTGGCTTTTACAGTAGATTCTGGGCATCCAGCCCAGGTGGTCAGGCTTACATGCCAAGGACCTCTACCCGCTGAGCAGTCTCCTGCACCCTACAACTGTACTTTATGTTCCTCTGATTGGCCTTCCAGAGGTGTAAGTGGAACAGCTGTGAGACCCTTTAGGGTTTCATTGTGTGTGTGTGTGTGGGGGGGGAGGGGACACTGCTCTTTGGTGGGCAAGCAGTGGCCACCACATTGGTGCTGGAATTCACTGTAGCCGCTGGTACACCGTGAATTCTGGTATCACCCCAGCAGTTTACCCAAGCTTTAGACATGACTCCCCCAAATCACTTGTCTCCTTTCATAGCTTTCCAAACTCAGGAAGAGCCAGTGATCTGAGAGCTGTTTGTGAACACGTCCTGTTTCCCGCATCTGTGCTTCAGATTGTGGCCCTTCCCAGGCTCATCCTGTTCCCTGTATATTTTGCAAAGACACCTTGGTGTGTTTTATGGCTTAAGCCCATTCGCTCTGTTGCCCTCCCCAGTCATTCCCTCTCCCTCCTGTGAAGCCAGCCTGAAGCTTCTCTTTGTGGAGTATCTATACACGTCTATGGTGACATCAAGGAAGTAGTTTAGGCAAATTCCAAATATTCAGTGATTGCTAGATGTCTTAGTCAAAGTTCTATTACTGTGAAGAGACTCCATGGCCACAGCATGGTGTTTCTTATAAAGGAAAACATTTATTTGGGGCTGGCTTATGGTTCAGAGGTTTAGTCCATTGTCATCATGGCAGCGTACAGGCAGACATGATGCTGGAGAGGCAGCTGAGAGTTCTACATCTGGATCAGCAGGCAGCAGGAGGAGAGAGATACACTAGGTCTGGCTTGAGCATTGGAAACCTCAAAGCCCGTCCCTAGTGACACACTTCCTCCTACAAGACCACACCTCCTAATAGTGCCACTCCCTGTGGGGGCCATTCCTATTCAAACCACCGCACTAGATATTTTTCTATTGTGTTATTCTAGAAAATTCTTGTATTTTGTGTTGAACACAGGACAGTGTGTCCTGATGCTCTGTGGGGTTTCCTACCTTCCAGGTCCTGTTCTTTGCCTAGAGCCTCAGTCCTCTGGTTATTGTATATTTGGGCCTTGCTGCACTGCGTCCGTGCTAACCAAATTCAGATGCATTAAGTTTTAGTTAAAACCATGAACATAGAAATTGTGTCAAATATTCAACTACAGTCTGTCTTCTGATGATTTCTAACAAGAGATGAACTTACGTAATTTTTTTTTTCTTTTTTTGAGACAGGGTCTCTGTGTAACTACCCTGGCTGTCCTAGAACTAGCTCTGTAGACCAAGCTGGTTGGCCACAAACTTACAGAGATCCATCTGCCTCTGCCTTCCTAGTACTGGGATTAAAGGTGTTTGCCACCACTGCCCAGCTAGAAATTGTGTAGATGTATATAATGGAAAATATTATCTATTGGAAGATTTTTTTGTTTTGTTTTGTTTTGTTTTTCGAGACAGGGGTTCTCTGTGTAGTTTTGGTGCCTGTCCTGGATCTTGCTCTGTAGACCAGGCTGGCTTCAACTCACAGAGATCTGCCTGCCTCTGCCTCCCGAGTGCTGGGATTAAAGGCATGCACCACCACTGCCCAGCCCTAGAAGAATTTTTTTAAGATTTATTTATTTTTATTTTATGTGTATGGGTGTTTAGCCTGTGTGTCTGTCTGTGCACATGTGTGCAGTGACTGGGGAGGCCAGAAGAGGGTGTTGGGTCTTTTGAAATTGGAATTAAAAGGGTTGTGAGCCACTTTGGGGTGCTGGGAACTGAACCCAGGTTCTCTGCAAGAGTGATTAAGTGCTCTTAACTGCTGAGCCATCTCCAGCTCCTAGAATTACTTTTTAATTTAAAAAATCATCAAATGTGGGTCTGGGGGGTATAGCTCAGTTGATAATGTGTCTCCCTGGCATACACAAGGGCATTCCTTAATCCTGCATAAACCATGTGCAAACCTGTAATCCCAGCAGTGGGAGGTGGAGGCAGGAGGATCAATTCAAAGTCATTCTTGACTGAATAAGTTAATTCGAGGCTAGCCTGGGCTACATGAGACCTTTTCTTAATGACAATAAATTATCAAATGTGTGTTTTTAAAAATTACCAGAAGCCAGGTGTGGTGTCCTACGCCCTTAATTCCAGCCCTTGAAAGTCAGAGGCAGGCACATCTCTGTGAGTTCAAGATCAGTGTAGTTTACATAGTGAGTTCCAGGACAGCCAGAGCTACATAGAGAGACCCTGTCTCAGAAGATAAACCAAAGGAAGATCTGTAAGAATTTGTGAGAAGGAGGCTTATTGTAGAGGATTGATCATGAAAATTGACAAGTAGGGAACCTTCAAAAGACATAAGCAGAGAACAGGAAGAAACAATTCACAAAAGTGTAGGGGTGTGTGTGTGTGTGTGTGTGTGTGTGTGTGTGTGTGTGTGTGTACCATATAAAAGAACTAGGAAGATAGCCTAGTTTCAAAAATAACTAGAGAAATATAGATTAAACTTGATAAATAAAACCATGAAATTATCCTCATAAAAATGTGGTGATTTGCGATAGTGGTGCACGCCTTTAATCCAGCACTTGGATGACAAAGGCAGGCAGATCTCTGTGAGTTTGAGGCTATCCTGGTCTACAGAGCAAATTCTAGGACAGCCAGGGCTACACAGAGAAACCCTTTCTTGATAAATGCCCCCCCCCAAATGTGGTGACTAAATATACATCCGGTTTTTTGTCTGGTGCTGAGCCCCTAGGTTGTTTGGAGCATTTAACAAGAGGACAAGTGTAAAGTACCCCAGACGCGTGGTGTGTCACCCACTTCAGTACACACCAGCTGCCACTGTTAGTGTCCTGTTGCGTTGTGGCTGCTGGTGGCTGTGTTAGTTACAGTTCTCATTGCTAGTCAAGAGCAGCTTGAGGAAGGACGGGTTTGCCTTGCTCACTTGGAGGGTTCCAGTTCATCTTGGCGGGGAAGGCAAGGTGGCGGAGTGTGAGATGGCTGGGGCGCAGTTAGGAAGCTGAATCACGTAGTGAGGGCTTTAGGGACCAGTTTGTAAGTAGGACTCATGAGCTGTTGGTTTGGTAGTTTTTTTCCCTTGGAATACACAAGAAAATGTGTATTCCCTGCTCCCAAATCCAAAATATTGAGGGGAAAACAACATACATCAAGATGTTTAGCACATCATTGTTTGGGATAGGAAGTAAAGGAAACTTACCTCCCTGGATAGCCAGTGAGTAAATTGTGCGGCTGTTTTTCCATCTGACTTTATTTCTCACTGTTTTGGTCTGGCTGTCCTGAACTCACCATGTAGACCAGGCTGGCTCTCAAACACTCAGAGGTCCACCTGCCTCTGCCTCCCGAGTGCCCGGATTATCACTGTGTGCCACCATATCTGGCCATGTGCAGCTATTTAAAATAAGAGTCAGGAAAGTCTTGAAATGATCCCAGATCCTCCAGTTACCACCTACAAGTTTGGGGCTTGATCTACCTTGTATCTCCTGTTCCCTGAACTAACCCTCTGTGGTGACTGAAGATGTGAGGAGCTGACGCCCAGCAGGGGCAAGAGCCAGCCTCTGGAGGACACAGGGCTTGTCGGGGCTGCCGATCTGCCAGGCTCTGAGTTGAGTCAGCTGGAAGCCGGCGCTGTTTTGTTAAGGGATCAAAGCAATATTCCAAGTCAGGACTACATTATGATTTCATCCACTGTGTGGCTTAACACGAAAGGTATGCTTTAAATCCCTTCCTGGGCCACATCTGTGACCTCTGAAGATGTGCACAGCCTGTGTCTGCGGAGTGGATAGTGCCAGCCAACATTACTAAATGGTTTCCATGCTGCACTCTTTCCAGGTGCAGACTGGGGCTCATGTGGATCTCACTGCCCTGGCCGAGGCCCAGACTTCTTTTTTACCTGACCATTAGTTAGTTATTGCTGTATGTCCAGATATGACCATGGAAGAGTTCCTTTTAAAATGTAGTCTGTTAGCTGAGGGTAACTGGACAGCATAAAAATGGGCTGAAACAGAGAGGCCACATTACCCCAAAGGCCCCCCAGAGATCTTCTGTACCATGGGTTAACTTGATGATCCTAGGAATGTTTAGAACTATGTGCTGTATTTCACAACGCTCAGAGATCACGTTTTAGGAGTTGCGATGTAGCTCACTGGTGGAGCACCTGCCTAACAGTACAAGGTCCTGGACTCAGTCCTTAGCACCACCAAAAAATAAAATAAAGATCCTTCCTTTTCTTCCTTGATTGCAGTGTAGGTATTTGTGTTGTATTTCCATGTGCCAGATGCCGGCAAGAGAATGACAGGAACACCTGGCTTTTGCAGCCACACACAAGCTGATGTCTGGGTGTGGGGAATTAGCCCACACCTGGCCTTGCCTTCACTGCCTCTTGCTGTTAAGCTAGCGAGTGGGGTTACTTGTGCTATGGCTGTCGTGGAAACATGTAGTGTACTTTGAATGTTCTGAATTTAAATAATCTCATCACCTGCTTTTTAAGAAAAAAAGCACATCATACATTCAGGTCCTTGTGAATCTCAAAGCTACAAGCAGGAAGGTGCCAGACTTCAGCTTCTTTACAGCCTCAAAACATTCTGCCCCTTTCAAGACATCTGTGATCCCTCATCTCCAGACATCTGGTGGCGGCGGTGGGAAGTTAGGAGCCTTGCATCAGCGTCATGTTGAGGGGGAATAAAAGCAGCTCTCTCTCTCTCACCTGCTTTCTTATGAAATGCCACTTCTGGAGATGCTCGAGATGAACACAGAGTTTGAAAAATACCTGGTTTTTCCCTATCCTCGGAGGAGCCCGTGGTCAGAGCTGAAGGAGACTTGGCAGCCTCCCTTCAGCTGTGCTGTGGACGCTGACCTGGTCGCTGCTGTTTTCCTTTCAGGCTCCCAGATCCAGCACCTGACACAGGTGGGAATCGCAAGCCGAATCGGGGCCCAGCCGGTGGAAATTCCCCCCGGCAGAGGCGGCCAGTACGGGGGACCAGGCTGGCCTGTGTACGGGGAGGAGGAAGCAGGGCGAAGAGAAGCCGTGAGTATCTGGGGCTTCCGCCCTTCGCCCCTCTTGCCCCAGCTTGGTTGTGCTGTTGGGTGAGGTCCCTTCCACTGGTGGAATGGCTGTGATCTTCCTGAGGCAGCTTTCAGGTTGGAAGTCATGGACCTGAATGAAATCCAGACTGCTTCTTTGGTGTGGTCACTGTAGCTTTTCACGATCTTACCTTTTCTGTGTCCTCACTGGCTTGCCAATGACGCTCGCGAGTTGGGGCATCCACCGTCCTTTGGGTTTCTAGCTATTCAGCGTGAGCACCGTTAATCTCTGCAAGGACTTTATTTCCTCAAGAATTTCATGGGGCTAGAGAGCTTATCAATGGTTAAGAGCACTTGCTGTTCAATCAGGAGGACCAGAGTTCAAATCCTAGAACCCTTGTCCAGTGACTCTCTGGTACCAATAACTCTAGCTCCAATGGATCTGATGCCCTCTCTGGCCTCAGTGGGAACACACACAAACATACACACAGACACACACTGACATGTACATGCACACACAGTCAGACAGACACACAGACACACACTGACATGTGCACATGCATACACAGACAAACACACAAATACACACTGATGTGTACATACACACACACAGACAAACACACAAACACACACTGACGTGTACATGCACACACACACACAGAAAGACACACAAACACAAATAAAGGAAAGTAACTTTTTTTTTTAAAGAATTTTCTATCTTGGTATAAACGAACTGATTTTGAGAATGCAAACCTGAAGATGCCTCTGTTTGAATCTCATTGCTGTGTGCCAACTTTTATTTCAGTTTATTACCTTATCGGTGGCCACACTAAATTCCTCACAGTTAGAAGCTTTTTTTTTCTTTCCTTTTTTTGGGGGGTGGGGGTGTGTCGAGACAGGGTTTCTCTGTGTAACCCTTGGCTTTCCTGGATCTCGCTCTGTAGACCAGGCTGGCCTCGAGCTCACAGAGATCCACCTGTCTCTGCCTCCTGAGTGCTGGGATTAAAGGTGTGCACCACCACCGCCTGGCGGAAGTTTAACTCTTAAGTGAATGATTTTCCACGAAAAGACCTTTGCTAGACTTACAGTCGTCTCATGTGTTTGCTTCAAATATATTGACAGCTTCCTGTCACTATTGTGCCCAGCTTCATTTCATGAAGTGTGGGTTTTCTGCTAAATCCAGCAATATTCACTGCAAGTTTTTCTTCATCACAGTGTGGGGAAGTGAAATGTAGAAATAGTCAGGGCCAGGAGGCCGTGTTTGCCTCACCTTTAGAACCCTGACTTAGTGTACCAACCTGTACATTGATTTAGTTCACTGATCTGAGATAAGATTAAAAAAAAAAAAACCACTGAAAAAATGTAGTCATTTTTGCTAAAATAATGCCAAATCAATTGATAGTCTGCCAAATCAGAAGAATTAATGTCTTCTAGTAAAATAGCCTACTTTTTTAAAAGGCTCTACAGAGTGCCTGCTAGATAACAGTTGGATAAGGTGGAAAATGAGCG
>CABHPH010135840.1:42609-55637 GCA_902168325.1 Peromyscus nudipes | reverse complement strand
GCCCCCACGTGTGTGGTCCCCAGCTCCCCCGGGCTTCGTGCGGCAGCCTCCTGCGTTGCCGTGTGGCCGCCGCTGCTCTTATTTTCACCGGTTGGTGCAGATCGTGGTGGTAGTGGTGGTGGTGGTGGGGTGTTACCTTTAGGGCTTGTTCCGGGAGTTGTGGTAACCAGTTGCAGAAATGCAAACTTTGCCGCGGCTCTCCTCCTCCTCCTTTCCTTTTCATTTTGGTGACAATCGGATCGCCTCCATAGGAAGGGAACTGCACTAGCCTCTTCAATAGCCAGCGTAACGCTAGCCTGTGAATCCTAGGCTGAGGAAGTTATACCTAAGGATTAGAGTTTATTAATTTCTGTATTGCTAAAAGCTGTCTTGCGATACGGGACAACCTCTTGTCCTAAGATCAGAGGATTCTCTAACGAATGTCTGCTTTTGAGAGGAAAGGAGGTAACTTAGGCACCACACCATCCATAGTTCTTTGTTGTTGTTTTGTTTCGTTTTTTTCTCTACGTGTAGAATTGCTAAGTCTATTCTCTAGAAGATGAACTGAAATGTGGCATTGGAGGTTAGAAGGAATTTCCATATCCAAGTGCCATTTTGAGAGGCATATCCCTGATTTTCGTTTCTTATCATCTGTAGTCGGAGACAGGCTGGATGGTGCTGCCCCTCCCCCCACACCTATGGATCCAAAGGGAGTGCTTTAACATGATTAAAGTTCATGTGTTCCGAGGACAGAGTTCATGGGCTAACTGCCAGAGCTGGAGTGGGTGGAGTGATCTGTCCTGCTGCCCAGATGGAGAGCTGCGTTCTTTAATGTCTAAGATTCTCCGTTTTTTATCTCTTTAAGAGTTCTAGATGACGGCTGTCTGCAGCCTTCCAACCATCCGTTTAGATTACCGCTGCCAAACATCCAGTATGTTGGATGCACTTTTGACAACTCCATTATAAAGCCAGAATCAAAATACCAAGTGGGTCTGGAGCTATATTGAAGATACAGACTTCTTTGTCAACCATTTCCTGCTATTGAGAGAGAGGGGGGCGCCTACCTGTGACTGCTCAACTAAACTAGGCTTCCGATTTTTACGTATGCTTTTGCTTTTCTGTGTGCTACAGTAGGAATTTTTATGTTTTGAAAATTTCAAGACGTGATTCAACTTTTAGATTAAAAGGTCTGAAAATCAATTTTGTGTGTGTGTGTGTGTGTGTGTGTGAGAGAGAGAGAGAGAGAGAGAGAGAGAGAGAGAGAGAGAGAGAGAGAGAAACAGAGAAAGAGACAGAGACAAGGACACAGAGAGAGACAGACATTCATCCTGAAAAGGCAATATATAATTCAGGTCACTCAGGCTTTTGGAATAGTTTATGTATAACTGATTTTTTTTTGAATGATGTTTAAAACAATCATTATAACAATAGCAGTATTTTTTTCTACCCACTAACAAATAGTATGTTTTTTTCTCACTAAATAAACTAAGAATTCTAAGCTTATCATACATATGTGTCTATATTTTGAAGTACTTACAAGTACTTTCATATTTTCACTTTAGTAATTGTGATACCTTCCTTCCATTGTGTGCCTCTCCCAGCATAGTTATAGTTAATCTGAAAGAATTGTTTACATAGTATGTGACATGATATACATGTACACATGTGTATTTATGTGTGGGGATGCATTTTCAGAAAAGATACTTCTTTTCATTGCTGCTATATTTTCCGGAACATATCTGTATAACCCTATTGACTATGGGTGTTTTATGTCCAGAAGAGTTCATTCCACACTGAAGTGGCATCTTTGAGTGCATGGCATGGTGGATACAAGCCTGGATTCAAGTTCTTGTTGGGGGTAGTAACGACGTTCATTTCTCTGAGGAGCAGAGCATAGAAAGGTAGGAAGGTTAGCAAATTGTCCTGGATTATATGCTCATAATGGCCGAGCTAGCAAAGCATGAACAAATCCTCATCAAACGTCTGGATATCTGCCATAGCTTGGCTGTTTTCTTTTCGTGGTTGATGGGAACGTTGAGCAGTCTGGAGAGCAAGCCAGACTTGAGCTTCTGTCTGTCCATTTCTCTGGATGCTGCTCCCTGCTGTTTTACAGGGAACACCTGTCACATGGGCAGACTCAAGGTGGCTTCTGGGGAGGTAGGAGTGATTCAGGTGGTAGGCCTTTTTGACTCAGGAGCAGGGACTGCTAGTTCTGTGTGTGGTCCTTTGTGTGGGCAATGACCTTGTGCAAGGGTGGGTGGTTGTGCCACATTGCCCCTGCGGTTGGCAGCAGTTCTTTGGGAACTGATGATCTTGAAGACCTCTATTGTCAGTACCAGTGTGGTCACTTTTTAGGGATGCCTTTTAAAAAATATCCTGTCAGAGTGACTGAATGTCTGCTTGACAGCTCAGGTAGCTGAAGGCATGGCTCATGTTTCATTCATGGTTTGTGTGCCCGGGAGTCTGACAAGTAGGAGACAGAATGTAAATAAAGGCATCATGGGGTAGAAGTTTAGGTCTTTTGATGACGATTCACTTGTACTTTTCCAAAAGGTGTTGTCCAAGTCTGCATGATAGAGACGTGGAATGCTGGGGACTCACATAAAGCCGGGACAGGAAGAGCCCAAGCAGAGGTCAGGAAGAAATGGATGCTGGCAGGGGGATGCAGGCCAGACAGGAGGGAAGGCTTTGGCAGCCTTTGAGAACAGTAGATACAAGCTTCCCTAGGCAGGTTATTGTGACGTGTGCCTGGGGTGGTTAATTAGGAGAGGATTTCGGTCCAGCTTTCATGTTCTGGTAAGATTTTTTTTGTTATCTGGGTGGAGCACAGGTATTTTACTAGAAGAGACAGTCAAGTTAGTGATCAGAAAGAAGGAAAATGCAGATACAGAAAGAGGAGGAAAGAACTGTGGGCTGCTGGTGGCTTCTGGTTGGGAGGTAGAGATCAGGATTGTTGGACCTTTGCTTTATCCTGTTGGGGCATAGCAGGAGAACAGCATGGATAACTTCACACTCAGACCGAGTGAGGAGACTGCAGGGTGTATCTGAGGTGCAGTGTGCTTTAGGGGGACATTGAGAAGAGATGCCTAGATCCTGAATTCGGGGTGTTCCTCCAGCCTGTTGGTTTGATAGACAGAGGCGGTTATGGGATCTGTGGTCATGAGGTATATGGGCCACTTACAGACTTGCAGTATTGCCACGTAATACCCAAACGTTGTCTCTTTTTGTTCCTTGTGAGTAAATTAGCTGCTACCTATAAATAAACTGCATTTGAGAGTGGGAGCTGCATGTGACCTGCATTTGATTTCTTTTCTTTCTTTTTTTTTACATTTGGTTAGTCAAGGGGAATCTTAATGTAGATTTAAATGTCAGTGTGCTCTTGGCTCAGCCCAGCTTCGCTTTCATCCCAGGCTGAGGCATAGTCTCAAGAGATCCCTCAGGTCCTGCCTCTCAGTGGGTAGGCACAGCTAGCCTTCCTTGGGGAGTCAGAGAGCTCAGACTTCATTATAAGTTGAGGGTGTAATGTTATACCGGGGACATCAATGTCTGGAGTAGGTACATATGTTCTAAAAGCAAAAGTGAAATATGCCTTTGCCAACTAAATGAACAGACTCAGAAGCTGTTTTGCCAAAAATAAATCATGCGATGATGAGCCTTTTGGTGGTGTCTGGAAATGCACTTTATGAATGAGTTTCTTAATTCTGCACACTAAATTAGTACAGTGTTGTTTCTAGAGAGAACTTAGTGGTAAATCATCTTTAACCTCATTAGAGAGCTTCCCAGCCTGTGCTGACTCAAATGTTTGTTTTGCAGGATATCACCACAGCTGAAGAAAAATGCTGTTTTTCTTAACTGTGTTAAAGATAAGGAAATTATATTGGAAGATGTTAATGATTTGACTATATTCATGTAACTGAACATAGTGAAGCTGAGATTTGAACTCAGAGTCTAATCCACAGGCCTAGGCTGTGCCTGGAATCAATCCTTCAAGGCTGTGTGGGTGGGGTGGGGTGGGGTGGAGTGGGGCGGAGAAGCCTCTGTTCTAAATGAGTTGATACTGGGTTCTTTACCAAAGCTATGCAGTTGGATTGGAAACAGGACTTCAGTGCTGATAACCTAGATCCCCTTCAGACTCTCACTCAAGTAGATCATGTTTATCTCGTGACTATAATAGGTTATCAGTTTTAAAAGAAAAATCACCCCACTTAAAACGTTTCCCACCCCTAAGCATGTACAGATTCCTCCCTGTAGCATAGGGACTATCATAAGCACTGCTAACCGAGGGGCTGAAACAACGCAGGCATTCTCATATTTCTAGAGGCTACAACCGCCCAAGGGTGTGGGCAGGGATGGTTCCTTCTGAGGGCTTCCTTCTGAGGAAGAGTCTTTTCATGACTTTCTCTACCTCCAGTTTGTAGAAGACCGAGTCTTATAGATACCATCACTCCAGGCTCTGCTTTCATGGCCAGGGCATTCTTGTTGCATGTGTGTCTGTGTGTCCATCTCTCTGTATAAGCATCTCCTTTGCATACAGACACCAGTCATCTGTAGTTACTTACCCACCTTACTTGAGTGGGTGACTTTATCTTAAGTCAAGTTATCTGTAGTACTCCAGCTCCATGGAAGGTCGTTCTCTAAGGTACTGGGGTTAGGAATTTCAAGTATGACTTTACAGGGGGTGGGGGACACTGTTCAACAGTGTGACAACATATCTTACTTCCATTCCACAGACCCATTGTTTGTGTTCCTGAGTGGCCTGTGGCCATTTTGTAAAATGATCAGAGTACATGGCCAGGGTGGTATCCAACTTTTCTGTGAAAAGTCTATAGGTGAGAAATTTGCCACTAGACCTGCTGTGTCAGGTCTAAAGGAAGTGGACAAAGATTTTCCACCTAAATTCTGTCTCTCAAACTCTTGTTTGAGGAAGTCATTGATTAAAATAATCAGTCTTTTCTATTTAAATGTGTATGTTCATGTGTAAATATAGGTGATTTGGTTTTTGTATCTGCACTGATTGGCAAGTGCTACATTTTTGCTTCTGAAGATAATTGCTCAGCCCTGCTTGCATCATGGCAGCACTGGTCATCTTGCAGTTGTAAAATGTATATTTGGGGCCATTGGCAATAGTTTTCGGTACCCACAATTTAGTTTTAATTAAAATTTTTTGACTTAGGGTAGGGAATTCCTGAATTAGAATTGAATTGCAACAGCATCTTGTTGGACTCTGTGCATTTCGGGATAGGGAGGAGACAGGATTAGGTGGATAACATGGTTAGAATTTCTTGAGTTTTGTTTTTGTTTTTGTTCTTTTTCTGGCTTCATGGATCTGGAGGTTATTTCTACAGTCACACCTTATCATCAGCTACCATGTCCCAGGGAAGTCATTATTTTTATTTTAAATAAGGCTTGCATTTTAGAAGAGTTAGGTTTATGCTGCAGTTGCTTAGATAGTACAGACTTTGTGTATTCCTCTGCCCAATTCATTCCTCTGTTGTTCATATTGTACTTTCTTGTGGTTCATTTGTCACAACCAGTGGAATAGCATGGTGGATCCTTTTAGATTGCTTTTATTATTTTTAAATTTTTTAGTATATGTGCATCTCTAGAGTCACAGAACTTATAGAATGAATCTCTCTCAATATATAAAGGGAACTTGTTGGAATAATTTACAAACTGTGGTTCAATTAATCCAACAATGGCTAGCCCTGAAAAGAAAGTCCAAGAATCTAGTAGTTCCTCAGTCCCACGAGGCTGGGTGTCTCAGCTGGTCTTCTGTATATGTTAGAATCCTGGAGAAGTAGGCCCCAGTGGCAGTGAAGGAATGGACGTGCTGGCAGGGTGAGGGCAAGCAGGCAAAGAAGGAAGAAACCCTTCTTTTTCCCTTGTCCTTATATAGGCTTCCAGTAGAAGGTGTGGCCTAGACTCAAGGTGTGTCTTCCCGCGTCAAGATCTGGCTCAAAAGCTTGTGTCTTCCAGCCTCAAGATCCGAATCAGAGGTGCGCCCTCCATTTCTGGATTGTAGTTTGCTCCAGATATGGTCAAGTTGACAACCAAGATCAGCCATCACAGTGGGTATATGCTTGTGAGTGCAGGTGCCTTTGGAGTTCAGAAGAGGTGTCAGATCGCCTGGATCTTGAATTATAGGCAGCTGTGAGCTGCTCAGTGCATGCTGGGAACTAAACCTGGGCTTTTAACCAGTAAGCCATCTCTCCAGTCCCTGCACACTGGTTTTACTAGCTTTTCCTTCTTGTCTTTTCTCTGTTTTGTGTTTCAGGATGACCTTATCCAAGATCTAGTCCAGGATGCAGTTAAATCCACTTGCCTTTCCTACTCTGTTTCCTCTGTGCTATGACACGTTCCTTGGTTTAATGGTTATGAATGGCTTTGACGGTATTGAAAAGCCCCAGTCAGATGTTTCGGTGGGGTGTCCTCAGTTTTGCTTAGGGGTAGACTGAGATGGTAGGACTGTGAGGACCCATGAAGGCCATTCTCATGTCAAGTGCTCAGACGGTTGGAGTGGCGTTGTTGAGTACAGGAGTGAAGATCTTCCAGCTCGTTTGTGTGTCAGGTTTCTCCGTGTGTCAGGGAGTTACTCTCCTGCCTCCACACTCTACCTCAAGAAGATGTTTGCCAGATGCAGCTACATGCAAGGGTACAGGGAAGACTCACACAATCAGAAACTCCATCTTTACAATAAAACATGTCACTATTCACTGTAGCAACTTCCTTTGTTTACTGAAAAGAGTTCTGTGTAGGGCCGTTTTTCTTCTGACCTCAGAACATATATTTAGATTTCTGGTTAGGTAAGTATTTATTCAAATATAGCTTAATATTTTGACAAATAATTTAACAAAATAACAATATATTTTGACCATTTTTATCTTGTGGTCCCTCTAAAATAGTGTATTATTTGACTTACTCTTTTTTTTTTTTTTGGCATATTCTTAATGAGTACTAGAATGACATTTTCCTAATTTAGAACAGTGTGCTACTACCTCACCAGATGCCAGTGGACCTGAGCTTGGCCTGCTTCTCTTGTATTTTGGATCTCTTTTTCCATCTCCTCTGTCAGTTCCTGACACTGCTAATTTGTCTGCCTCCAGCACTCTATTTCTGATTGTTTGTATCTCTCCAATTTTCTGTGAATTTAGAATGTAGACTACCACAGTCTTCTGTGGGACCCACAGTGTCAGACTATGTAGACTACGTTGGTGTGGGAGAGCTGGGGCCCTGATCATGTGTGTGAACTGTTGAGTATGTGTGAACTGTGAGTGTGTGTGAACAGGGAGTATGTGTGAACTGTGAGTATGTGTGAACTGTCTGTGAGTATGTGTTAACTGTTGAGTATGTGTGAACTGTATGTGTGAACTGTGAGTATGTGTGAACTGTGAGCATGTGTGAACTGGGAGTATGTGTGTGAACTGGGAGTGTCTGTGAACAGTGAGTATATACGAACAGTGAGTATGTGTGAACAGTGAGTGAGCATGTCAGGGCTTGACTGTTTGCATACTTATGTACATGCCAGAGGTTTCCTGTGCAAACTTGTTGGCTAATGGAACGGCAAGCTTGGCTGAGTTGTATTAGTGTAATTTCAAAGAGGCCACTTGTAAGTAAATTGTTTCATATCATATACCTTAATCACAGTGGCACTGTGATACTTCTTGTTTAAATTATGAAAGAGAAACCATCATTTTGAGCATAGTGAACTAAGATTTAATGTTTACTGGGATTTTAAAATTCATAAGTCATTTGTAGTGATTGCTTTTTAAAAATAATATCCTAAATACACACACAAAAAAAATGGTCTTCCTGGCTTCTGTGTAGAGGTCACATTCACTGCTTTGGAGACGACTGAAGTTCAGGCAATGGGCAGGCACTTGGCTCAGCTGATAACTGCACTCACTGGTCACTGAGCCTGATGACCTGAGGTCTAACCCCAGAGGCCAGGTGGCGTAGGAGAAAAGAGTCTCCGGGTTGTTACCTGATTTCCTGGTGTAAATCCTGGAGCTTGCACATACAGACACACACATACACATTGAACAAATAAACGTTAAAACAAACAAACATACAGGTAAAAGGTATTTAAAAACAGAGTGAGGAAACAGCCAAAACACTTGAGCACTTATTTTAATAATGCTTTATTGGTAAACGTAGAGCCTCTCCATAGGGTTAACTGACAGGTGGCTCTCACCAGCCAGTGTAATCTGCTTCTGGATTGCCCATGGTGAATGAGTGTGCACGCTGTAGCCTCAGCCTCAGTGGGAGACACAAGTACTAGAGTCTCCAGCCTGAACACGGGCAGAAGCCATCACAGAGCGGTTAGAATAGCCACAGCTTTGGGCATAATAGATTTATTTCAGAGGTTCCTTTAATCCTCGTAGGAATTGTTTCCTCTAGAGTCCACTGCATGCAGGGATGGTAAAGGCCGAGTCTAGAGCTGAGCTGCTACCCCATGCAATCAGGACACAGACTTCTCCAGGGAATTGTTAATAATTGATATCTGTGGGTGCTTTTAGGGGATGCAAAACAGGATAAGTAGAGGGGTTTTAGTGGATGACTAGGAAGTAATGACATCGGTTTCTTTAGGAGGAACACATTCTTTGCAGAGCTTTCTTTAATTTGCAAGGTGGAAAGTAATTGGGCTTTTCAGTCTCCGTGAAGTTGAAGTCCTGTATTCAGTGTGAATTTTATAGTTAGTGGCTCCATCACTGGGCCCTGCCTGTTGGAGTCAGATACCTGCAGCAGATGGGAAGGTTGGAAATTTGGTTCCTGGTTTTCCTCTTAACTCATTAGTTTCCCCACTTGTGGTAATGTTTAGGAATTCACCCTCAGGTGTATTCCCTTCCCAGCCCAGGGCCATTCCCATGTGTCCTTTACTGCCCTCCAGAAGTCTCCCTTGCAAGTGGCAGCTTGGTCTTTTTATCTTGAGAGCAGTGATTGTGTGTTTGCTGTGAGTTGGTTTGTTTTCTGCTTGTTAGTTTTATGTTCCATAGTCTCCAAATACAGACTGTTTTTTTTAATTGTTACTTTCTTTACATGCGGTAGTTTAAAATTTAATTTCTGTGCCTGTCATACCACTACCAGATTTGTATTTTACTATTGTACATATTTTTTTCTGATTTGAAGATAATATATTCACAATAACATTCAGCAAATGCTTTTAAATACTCTCAAAAATAAAGAGTATAAGAAAGATAATATTCAATATATATATAACTATATATAACTATATATATATATAACTACCTGCTAACTTTTTGATGTTTTCTTTTTCTTTATTTTTTTTATATTATTGAAATCCTATTCAAGTGTGCTGTTGTCAGAATTAACATTATATGGTAACTATTTCTCCTTAGATAGAAGAAATTCTTTGAAACATGTACATATTTTTAATTGACTAAAATGCTTTTTCTCTGAATATATTAAAAAGTCATTTAAACGTTTAGATATTGTTAGTATTTGCTTTATTTTTCCCTTCCCTACCAAATGCAGTTTGGAGAATGTCTTTGTGGGTAATGCCTTTTTTTTTTTTTTTTTGTAATTCCTGTAGTACGGATCTGTTAAGTTTGCTTACTGAGACAGAAAATAGGAACATTTTTCTTCTTGCACTGACCTCCACTGGAGTTAAATGTCATTGTAATACAAATGCCAGATCATTCTTGTCTCCTTTTTTCCTCAGCTTACGACCCTGGGAAATCTCACACCTCTGAGCACTGTGTTTTTCTGCTGTGACATGCAGGAAAGGTTCCGACCAGCCATCAAGTACTTTGGAGACATTATTAGTGTGGGACAGAGACTGGTACGCTTGGGTGTTTTTGTATGTTCCAATTTGCTGAGACACAACATGCGTTCATACTGCTACTCAACACATTTTTTGCACTTTTGTTTGGTACCTTTTTTTTTTCAGTTGCAAGGAGCCCGGATATTAGGGATTCCGGTTATCATAACAGAACAGTACCCCAAAGGCCTTGGCAGCACGGTGCAAGAAATTGACCTAACGGGTGTGAAACTGGTTCTTCCAAAGACCAAGTTTTCTATGGTGTTACCTGAAGTTGAAGCAGCCTTAGCCGAGATTCCTGGTGTCCGGAGTGTTGTATTATTTGGAGTAGAAGTAAGTACCCTCTTGGGTTTGGGGCATGTGTGGTCTTGTTTATAGGATACTAGTAGTTAAGTGGCACTGAGGGGAAATGGCCGCCACTTGTTACATGTCCTCCACCCTCATGGCGCTGATTTAAATGCTACCTTGAGCGCTCACACCAGCCCTGTGAACTGTGTATCCCTTGTCTCCCAGGATCACAGGTGAGAAAGTAAAGTATAGCGATGTCAGTGCCTTGCCCATGGTCAGACACCAGGCAGCATTTGAATCAGGGCCAATGATCTTCAGCTATCTTGAAAACCACCTGCTTCCTGCTTTGGAAGACATTTTCCCAAAGGCATTATTTTTCTTTGTATATTACTGGACTTCGCTGGGGGCACATTTTCTGCTATATCCCACCTCACTCCACCCCCAAGGTTATAGTTCATCATCCTTCAAATAGGTTTGTGTCCATGCTCTTATGAAAGAAAACATACTCATGGATTCCTAGTGCCAATTTCAGTTGATCTATTACATTTTATTTTATTTATTTTTTGAGATACGACCTTGCTGTGTATCCTTGCTGTGAATGCACAATGTAACCTAAGCTGGCATCGAACTTGTAGCAATCCTCCTGCATCTGCCTCCTAAGTGCAGAAATTGCAGGGCTATGCCTCCATACTCAGCTAATTTCTAACTTTTAAACAACTATTATACTGAAATTTAAATTTTCCAACAAAATTATTAATGCAATAAAATAGCACTAATTTAACATGGTTATATTTTGATAATAAGGTTTTATCATAATAGATTTTCAAGGCAGAAAAATATAATCTTAAATTTAGATGCCCATTAAGTATTTTTTATATTTTTAGTTCAGTCGTGACGGTAGAAAGGAAGCTTGTTTGTGCAGATATATACTACAAATGCAGTGGCTTCTGCACATATTTTTATTCATCATTCTTAACTCTCATGCGCAATGGGAATCTTTTCTGAGCAGTGGAGTGCTTTAGTACTATCTAAAGGAAGTAGTGGCTGGTTGCTCATCAAAGCTTTCTTGTCATGGAAGACAGTCAGCACTGTGGCAATATTAAAAACATAACTCCCGTTGGTTATGTGATGTCGTTACTGTGAGAGGGAGTTTTTGCTTTGTGTCCTCTGCTGAAGCAGTGCTACAAGTCAATGCCTGTGAAGACGGGGTCTGTACAGTATAGTTGTTGGTAATGGACACTGGGTAAATCCTAGTTTTTTCAAATGAATAAACCGAAGCTAGATAATGCTGATTTACGCTCAAACTACCTGGCTAGCTGGAGCTTAAACTAAATGGGAAAAGGGTTATCTGGTGTTCAGTCCTTTCTGTTCTGCCCTAATGTATATTTGTAAAATGTTTTCATGGTTTTTGGCCTGCATTATAAATTATTTACCTTCGCCTGTCTTTAGTTCTGTGTGACTCCATTTCCCCGGTGCTTTCTCGGTACTGCGACCTCATTCTTTTGAGTTATGTACCTGGTGCGAATGTAGACATAAGCCCAAATGCCAGTGGCCCCACAGCTGAGTGATAATAGTGAGCTTTCTCAAGGCCGCTCCTGGGGCTTAGATGAAAGTCATTAGAAATTGCACAGAATCCTGAGAGTATGTTCAATGTGACCATGAGAAACATCGCTAAAAGCCAGTTCTTGGTCTGTAGAAATGCTGATGTGTGTTGGAGCTTGCCTAGCTCAGGAGAGCCAGAACAGTGCTGTTAAATTTTACAATGGCCTCTTTCATCGTTTTTGAACACATATAAAAGCACCAACAGTTTCCTGCATTCTTACATGTGATGCTTTGCTTTCCTGCAAGACACACGTATGCATCCAGCAAACTGCCCTGGAGCTGGTCGGCCGAGGCATTGAAGTTCACATCGTTGCAGATGCCACCTCCTCAAGAAGCATGATGGACAGGATGTTTGCTCTTGAGGTACTCGTTTTACTTAAAAATAAGTTGTTCATTGAGTTTTCTGAAAAATTAGGAGTATTCAGTATTTAACAGTCCCTAAAACTTTGCCAAACTTAAGCTTGCTCTCAGCATATCAGGACCATTTCTTTTCTGAGAAGCAACTGTCTCTACTTTTCCTATTTCACATTTTTTTCTTGGGATTAGAGTTCTAGAGATGCCAAAAATCCCTTGATAGTGTTGTGGTCACTTTACTGTAGTGTTCAACATGGACTAGACATTCCTCAAGTAGCCGGGACTGAATTTTACAGAACTGCACAGTAAAAACAGTTCACAGAGATTTAACTCACGCAATATGTAGCCCCAAACTCTGGCAGAATGGATCTAAGCCCGAGTCAGCCTTGTGCAGGTGACTGTAGACATGACCCATGTGCTGCGTCCTGGCTGACACTGGAGCTTTGAGCTGTCAGCCCGAGTCAGGAACTCAGCCATTCTTTCTCAGTGTTGCCTAATAATCATCTGAACTAAGTCCCTTCTGTTCCAGGACTGTTGAGGCTAGCAGGTAATCCTGAGGAAGTTTTACTCCAGAAGATGTGTGTGTGTGTGTGTGTGTGTGTGTGTGTGTGTGTGTGTGTGTATGTGTGTGTATGGGGGGGGGTCTCCCTCTCATACTTAATTCTAATTCACCAATAATTTGGAATGTACATGTGGATTTAATTTCTGAATTGTTAAACTACTAATTTTTATTAAGAATGATAAATACTGGGGCTTGCAAGGTGACTCAGAGGGTGAAGGACTTGCTGAAGAAGGCTGATGACCAGAGTTCAGTTCCTGAATCCCACAGTAAAAGGGGAGAAGTGACTGCTGAATGGTATCCTCTGACTTCTACATGCACACCTAACACAGGAGAGGGCCTATGTGTGCTGAAACATCAAGGTTGAAAGTGGGAAAGTGACCACAGCAGGTGAGGTGATGGTGTGCAGTGTCTGCAGGTGAGGTGAGGTGATGATGTGCAGTGTCTGCAGGTGAGGTCAGGTGATGG
>CABHPH010135840.1:32592-42599 GCA_902168325.1 Peromyscus nudipes | reverse complement strand
GAGGTCAGGTGATGGTGTGCAGTGTCTGCAGGTGAGGTCAGGTGATGGTGTGCAGTGTCTGCCAGTTTGTAGGCTGCTCCTCTCTGTTGTATCTTGCTATAGAGATCATGCAGTTTGTCTCTAAAGTTTTTGGGAAAATGCTTTCGTGTTCTGTGAAGTAGATTTTAGCAGCAACATGGCCAGCTGCTTTTCCCCTTTATTCCCTCCGAGCAGAACTACTTCAGATCATCCTTATCTATATTGCCTGTTCAATTTATTTCACCTGCAAGATGTATGGTTAGTACACAAAAGGCCCGTGGCCTGGACTTTATTCACTGGATGTTTCCTTTATGCCCTGGCCACCTTTTGAGCAGTGTCACCTTGAAGTAAATTATTGTTCCTAATCGCATAATAGATTGCTGTACCACCGTACACCTGCCTGATTTTGTCTGATCTCAAAAGAATTGCAGCATGAATGGAGTAAATCTTCCCTTGAACTTTTGATACCCCTGTAGCTTTTGGTGTTGCTTGGATATGAAGTGGGTTGCTTGGATATGATGTGTGCATCAAGGAATCTTCCTTTATCATTGACTCATTTCGACTGACTGTGCAGGTATAAGGAGGAGTCTTCCATAGCCTAATGCCCCATTTTAACTCTGGAGAGAAAGCATGATCAGGATATGGGCAGGAGCACCCAAAGCCATTGCTATTGTCTGCTCAGCTTCCTCCCAGATTGGGGAGGGCAGGGCCTATGCACACACCTAGAAGCCTGTTCTAAAAGCTTTGCCTTTTCTGTACCACACCTTCCTCCTCACTTGGGGTCTTTGCTTGCTTATGTTTAAACCCCCAGTCTTGAGGTAAGTAGCACTGTATACCCAGTGTGACCCAGCTTCCAGCACCACCAAAGATTATTAAGGTAGACAGACAAGACTCGGGTCCATACAGCACAAGAAAAAGCCCTGCCCTCTTCCAAGGTTCCTATAGCAGATGCTTCTTGGGATAGCCATTTGCCCTTTACCCTGGAGTTTGTGACTACTGAGTACTACAGAGAGTGAACCTCTGCTGTGGGATTCTCTCCTGGAGCCGGACACCCCCAACTCCCCTGCCTCCTTGAGAACAGTCAGTCCTGTTGGGGAGCTTTACATAGTTACCAATTTTATATCCTTGTTTCTTCATTCTAAAAAGTTTATAATGGCAGAGGAGGTGGTGGTTCCATTATTCCCTGGGGCAGATTCCCAAACCTTACATGAGGCCCTTCACTTCTGCCAATTGTAGCCGGAAGATTTCTCTGGTCCCGCCAAGCCCCACAGTTCCGTGGCCCACTTAGAAAATAATCACTCAGAAGCTTATATTAATTATAACTGCTTGGCCATTAGCTCGGGCTTATTACTGAGTAGCTCTTACACTTAAATTAACCCATAATTCTTATTTATGTTTAGACACGTAGCCTGGTACCTTTTCTCAGTTCTGCCTTGTCATCTTGCTTCCTCTGTGTCTGGCTGGCAACTCCTGACTCAGCCCTTTCTCTTCCCAGAATTCTCCTCATCTCTGGCCCAGCATATACTTCCTGCCTGGCTACTGGCAAATCAGCGTTTTTATTAAACCAGTGTACAAAAGCATTATCCCACAGCACTCTAATATCAATCTTTAATCAAGAAAATGGCCTGCAGACTTGCCTAGAGACCAGTCTGATGGAAGCAACTTTCTTAATTAAGTTTTCTTCTTCCCAGAAGACCTCAGCTTTAGTGTCACGTTGACAGAAATTGACTGGATCAGATGGGGACAAAACTTACGCCACTCTCCTCTCTCTTTGTTCATGATTTACGTGATTAGCCTGTAATCTAGTACTTACAGATCTTGACACCAACTCCCTGTCTCCCTTATTTATTTCTAAACCATTTTTAATATGGAGAAATACCCATGATGGGTTTGTGATACATCTGGTTTTGAAACCTTTCTCTATCACTGAATTTATTGCTATGGCTGAGAACCATTGTTATAGATGAGGGCCCTAATTATTGTCCTGGCCCACTTCTGTTGTTTTTTTAAATAATCTCCATTCTCTTCTTCACTTCTTGCTGTTTCTATTTTCTAGCGCCTTGCTCGAACTGGGATCATCGTAACCACTAGTGAGGCTGTTCTGCTACAGCTAGTGGCTGACAAAGACCACCCGAAATTCAAGGAAATTCAGAACCTAATCAAGGCGAGTGCCCCAGAGTCTGGTCTGCTCTCCAAAGTATAGAATACTTGAAGGATTGGGATCGTCGACGACGGGACCGCAAGCCAGACAAGCTCTTGTCTCTACTAAAACTAAAATGTTAAGTCACTAGCAGCTCCTTCTTTGCAGCTCTTAGTAACTCTTACCTGGCTAGACCATTGGGTACAAGCATTTAGTTACGATGTCAAGGCTTCAGGTGCTGCTTATCTTCTTTGTTTCTTAATGGGCTTTTATTTATTAAGATAAATTACAATGGAGGTGCCTGTTTTGTCTACACCATATACTCCAACCGTATCTTTCCAAAGTGCACCCTCTGGTGAAGTTTTCTTAAATTGTGCACTTTACAGAAAAAAAAAAAAAAAAAAAATCAAAAAAACATCTACCATCATGATTTGAGTTTTCTATTGTCGTGAAACATCCATTGTAATGTCAGTGTAGACCCAGTGTTTTCCCTTCACAGGCTGACTGGTGAACAATTCCTGGGTGAGAATTGACACACAGGACTCTGTATTGTCACCTGCTTCTGTCACAGTGTGGAATTGCTGACTGAGTGAGGTGCGTTGATTTAACCAGAGCAAATTACCTTATATATTGTTGTATCTGTCTCGATTGTCCTGCTTTTCTTATTCCTGGTACCATCCTTGTGGATTTTCTTCCTCTGGTTGGTGGTCTGTGATCATGTTTTTCCACTGAATGTTTTACATCCTCGTTGGTTGTTTTAATTTTGTGAAGAGGCGGGAGTGATTTGCCGGGCTAACATAATGCCTTTACAGTCTTTTTGAGTGCATCTCTGGGTATACACGAGTGTTAGTGGAGAAGTAAACACTGTAAAATGTAGTTTTAAAATGCCCATATCGCCCTTTGCATTTTCTCTCTCTGCCGTTCAAGCGTTGTTATTGCTGACGTCATCAACAGTGACTTGGTCGTTTAATACTGTGGTCATTGTCAACCCATCCATGAGTTTATTTTTCATTTAATACTTATTAGTGCTTAAAAATCTTTTTAAAGAGTGTTGTGATTTGTGGAACATTACTCTTTGTATTAAATTAAAGGAAATGTAGTACCTGGGTGAAATTTTTTTCCCCCATGGCTCCATGAGTACTAGTTAAGGAATTCTAATGACTTTTCAGAGGTAACAGATTTAATATTTATAATCTTAAAAGTCATGGGAACTTTCAAAGGAGGAGAATCCTTTGCAGTCTCAGACTGATGGAGTGGTTACAGGGCCTCCTTGTTGGAGCTATAGAAATGTGTTTTGTTCTTTGAGCCTTGGTAAGACACCACAGCCTAGTAGTGTTCTTGGTGTGCTCAGATGTTTGCTTTAGAATAATGGCTCTCAGCATGTGGGTTGCCACCCCTTTGGGGGTCAAATGACCCTTTCACAGGGTTCACTTATCAGATATCCTGCATATCAGATATTTACATTACGATTCATAACAGTAACAAAATGACAGTTATGAAATAGCAACAAAAGTAATTTTTGGTTGAGGGTCACCCCAACATGAGGAACCAAAGGGTTGCAGCCTTAGGAAGGTTGAGAACCACTGCCCTAGAAAATGAGTCCAGAAAGAAGCATCATATAGTTACCTACATTTTAAAATAATTGCTAATAAATGTAATCTAGTGCATTTCATACTTTTATTATCTGGAGAGCTTGTTAAAATACTGATTCCAGCTTTTTTCTTTATTTAAATAAAAAAAAGGCATTGCCACCAGTGACACAAGGATTTAATTTAGAATGGTTTCCTTCCCTTGGACACACACCTCTCCCATCTCAGTGAAACACCATGCCAGTGAACCCGTCTCATGGCTGAAGCCAGCCACGTGACCCTGGATTAGTGTCCTGAGGCTGCCCTAACAAAATGCCCAGACACCATGTCTGAAAACAACAGACTGTTTTCTTCTCAATTCTGGAGAGGTCTGAGGCTCATTGTGCTGAGATCAAAGCTGTGATCTTTTCTGGAGCCCAAAAAAGGCGATGATCCATATCTAACAGCTCCATGCTTCTAGAACTCACTCATGGCTTTTTGGTTTTGTTTTTAGGCTTTTTGTTTTGTTTTGTTTGTTTGTTTTGTCCCATTACTGCCATCTTCTCAGTCCTTAGGTCCTGTCTGACTTTTCTTCCTTCTTCTGCCTGGCCTAAGATCTAATGTGATTTAAGGTCCCTAACTAGCAACCTTATTCCACCTGCAGCCTTAACACCCTTTGGCCATGTAGCAAGGTTCCAGGCTCCAGGGATAAAGACTTGGGTATCCAGGGATAAAGACCGTTCTTATCACACAGATATCAGCTAGGAAATGTGAATTTAATTAATTGAATTGTATCAGGTCCAGGATTGGAAATACATGGAGGCTCAGATTAATTGTGAACTCAGCCTTTTCTGTTTTGTGAATCATGCCAAGGTGGCAAGGCTTTTACTTTATGATTACAGGAAAACTGAACTGATTGTAATACATTAACTTTTGGAATGGAAGTGTCCATGACTCTGTAGGATGCTGAAATCCTTTTCATTGACATAAATAAAGAACTTAAGGATGTAAGTAAGAGTCCGGTGTATTGAATCTCAAGGGGCCTGCGAGCAGCAAGAGGTTCCTTATGGAAATGCTCAACATCTGTGCAAACTTAATCTAAAATTAAGCTGGTAACTTATTCCAGCCAGGAAACGGAATACTCTGTTATGTCCATTGAAATATCACATTTCTCTACTTAAAGTGGATTACTTTCACTCTTCCAAAATTGATATTTGGGCAAGTATGACTTTATAGCCAGGGAGAACAATAAAGATCCCACTCAGAAGTTCATTTTGGTTCTGTGACTACAGATTTATAGAGACACGGGTGTGGGCCACAGAGATGGCTTTTCCAAATTTGTACAGTAAGAGGAGAGTGTCTCCATGCCCTGTGCTTTTCACTTCATTGGCAACACTAGGAGTTATTACTCGGCAGTGGTGGGGATCACCAGGGTGGATAACAATAGACAAGCACAGGAAAGGCCCACACTCCTGTGTAACCTCCTGTTTTGATGAGCAAAGCTCCTGGGATATGCTTGCCCGCTGAGAGCTTTGGGCAGGGGGATGCTCTCCCTCCAATGCTATTTCTGTGATATGTATCCAGCAGTCGCTGTTCTCCATAGCTTTCTCTAAAGCATATTTTCCTAACTCATTCGAGGAAAAGAATAACAAATGGTATGAAAATAGTGATTGTTTTCTTCATCAAATAATTGAATAGATTTCCCCACCAGTAAAACAATGTTGACTGGTTTAGCCCTCACTGAACACTGCTGTTGCTGTTAAACTCTTGATTTGAAACAAAAAAATAAACCCACTAGTTATCACAACATACAGCAGTTACATAGATAGAATTAAGATGAATTTTTACATACTTGGAATTGACTCCTAAAATTCTTACCTTTGTGTTATCTTTTATATTAATTAGTTTTATTTGCTATGTATGGCAAATAAAAAACTGTCTTAACAAGAATGTTTAGTTTTAGATCACAGATGCTTGAAATTTGCTGAGAATAGATGGTAAATGAACTTACCACATGTACAAATGTGAGAATTTGGGTATTCTATTTATTTTTCTTGCATGTGTATTTTGTCTGCCATGGGGCAGAGACTCCAAGGACCATTTGCAAAATCAGAGTCCAAATTTGAGAGTTTTTATTAAGCCAGCTGGAGACTGCCTGGAGAGCCAACTGTTCTCACAGAGGAGTCCTGGCTGCTTTCTGAAGGGTGCTTTTAAAGGCAAAACCCATATCCTGGTTGGCAGTTGCAAGTAAAGTAAGCAAGCTGTTTAACAGAAGCAAAAAGCAGCAGTTAGCTGGGACTTCTTGACCTCAAGTCCCTGAGATAGGGTTGGGTAAATTTGTAAGGAACTTTCCCATAGGAGAGAGTATAAGTGCAGTGGGGGTTCAGCTCTGAGTCAGTCCTTAGATGGACAAGATGGAGGAACCTAGTCCCCGTCACAGTGTCTGTGGTATGCACGCCTGTGTAAATGTGTTCATGCATGTGTGAAAGGGTGTATGTTACTGTGTGTATGTGTCTGTGGAAGCCTGACATTGATACCTGTCGTTTTCCGCTTCCTCAGTCATTGTCTACTTTATTCTCTAAGGCAAAACCCTCCAGTTGTCCCCAGACCTCACTGATCGGACTGTTCTAGCTAGCTAGTTTA
This sequence comes from Peromyscus nudipes, assembly GCA_902168325.1. Taxonomy (NCBI): domain Eukaryota; kingdom Metazoa; phylum Chordata; class Mammalia; order Rodentia; family Cricetidae; genus Peromyscus; species Peromyscus nudipes. The sequence goes on along the minus strand of CABHPH010135840.1, from coordinate 36,230 downwards.
CTTCTGGAATCCCACTCTGCCTTTCAAGAGCTGGAATTACAGACAAGCCACTATGTCTGCCTAGAGTTTACTCAACTCAAAGGGCAAGCACTTCATCAACTGAGCCATCTCCCCAGACCCGATGATCAATATATTAATCGCTTTGTGGGTTTATTTTACAGTGTAAACATTAATGAGGGGAGCATTAAGTAAATCCTGCTTTTATTTGCCAACTGCAGCTCACAATTGGAAATACTCAGCATGCATTCAGCATGTATATGCTGAAAGCTTCTTTTGACCTGAAGTATATAACTGACCTGTTAATCCTTATGAAAAAGATAATTCCAATTTACTTGCTGTAGGGAACAGAATCCTGAAATAGCCCTTCAAATTTCCACTCTTGGTGGGTAAGTACTGTCTCTCAATTGCCAAAGTAGGTTACTAAATACAGCTGAGGTTATTAAGCTCTCAAAGCCGTTTGATGTATGGACTTTGCCTTGATGGTGCTCTCTTGATCCAATGAGACCTTGGTTTTTAAAAAGGAGCGGGCAGATCCTGCACTTCTATCTCTGGGCCTTAGCCCAGTGAGTCTGCCTTCCATGTACTCTCCCCAACCCACCAGATCTTGTCCAGATCCCATATCCAGTGCCCCTACCTAATCTGGCCACCCTTGCTGATGCCACAACCAACCTCTAGGGATCAACCAAGACCCATCCTGACTGCCCTGACCCGCAGGCCCTTTTCATACCAGAGATCTATCCCTACACTCCAGGCTTGGAGCAGGCAAATATCTTGCCCAGCATCCCAGGCCCTCTGTCCACATGACATCATCCAATCTCAGCCATTTTCCAATCTCTAGACCTAAGGCACCCACACATCCTTTCTTCTGCCCCATCCTCTGTCCATATCACACACACAAATAAGACGTTGTCAAATGCCTGGATCTCATTTTCAAAATACAAACAATATGAAAGATCAAGCCAGTATCTCCCCTCCCAAACCTACCAATACTGTAGAAAGGTTTGCCAGTGAAAATTGCCTAGATGAACCGCAGGGCACAGAATTTAAACTTCATCAAAGAATTCAAGGAGTTTAGAGAAAACACAAACAGCTTTGGGAAATTAATGAGAAAGAACTTGAGGAGTATAAATATGCTGATGAAAATGAAGACAGTACAGGACTTGAAAACAGAATTCAAGGAAGAGATAAACATGGAAGAACTCAAGCTGAAATGAAGATGGAATTGAAAAACCCAGTAACCCAACAAGAAAACTCGAAGCCTTATAAGTAGAGTGAATTAAGCAGAAGATAGAATATCAGGACTCACAGATAAAGTAGAGGATCTAGACAAAGCAATCAAGGAATGTGAAAAATTAAAAAAACAAAAAAAAACACAGGAAAGGAACGTACAAAAATGGAAGGACAGCATAAAAAGACCAAACTTTGAGTTATAGGGAGAAGAATCCCAAGTCAGTGGCTTAGACAAGATCTTCAACAAGATCATGTGGGAAAAAATTAGCGGAAAAAGAAAGATATACAGATGCAAAAAATAAATAAATAAATAAAAGATACACAGAACACCAAACAGACAAGATGAGAAAACAAAATCCCAAAGCATATAATAGTGAAGACACTTTGGTATACACAACAAAGAAAGTGTACTGAAAGCTGAAAGGGGAAAAAAAACACAAGTCACATATAAAGGAAAACTAATCAGAATAACAGCTGACTTCTCAAGGAAACTTGGAGAGCCTGGAGCAGTACAGTCACTCCTAAAAGACCCTGAATACCAACCCATGTTCATGTACGTGGTGAAACAGTTCACCATAGCTGAATGAGAAAGGAAATTTTTCCATGTTATAAAAAGCCTAAAAGTTTTATATCCAGCAAACAAAACCTGAAGTAAATACAGGAAGCAATTATTTCAGGCTGAAGAGAGTAGTGAGCACAGCCAAGAGACTGGAAAGAAATATGGAACCATAATTAAAACACAAAGGACCCGTGAGAACATGACCAAAAATCAACAGCACAATGACCACAATTCATTCTCTCTCTCTCTCTCTCTCTCTCTCTCTCTCTCTCTCTCTCTCTCTCTCTCACACACACACACACACACACACACACACACACACACACACACTCACACACACCTTTTTTTTTAACCAACATAATAGTTTTACTGATTATTTGGTAATTCCACATAAAGCATCCCATCACACTCACTTCCCAATCCTCTCAGGTCCAACCCACTCCCCACCCCTTGGGATCTCCCTCAAAAAAAAAGAAAAATAATGTACCAAGTTAGCATGTAGAAGAATGCAAATAGATACTTATCTATTGCCCTGCACAAAACTCAAGTCAAAGTGAATCAAAGACTTCAGCATAAATCCAGTTACATGGAAGCTAATAGAAGAGAAAGTGAGAAGTAGCCTTGAATGCATTGGCACAGGAGACAACATGAATAGAACATCAGTAGCACAGACAGAGATTGATAGTTAATAAATGGAACCTCCTGAAACTGAAAAGCTTCTGTAAGGCAAAGGACACTGTCAATAAGACAAAATGGCAGCCTACAGAATGGGAAAAGATCTTCACCAACCCCTCATCTAAAAGAGGGCTGATTCCAAAATACATAAAGAACTTAAGAACTAGACATCAAAATACCAAATATTCCAATTTAAAAAATGCGGTACAGATTTAAACAGAATTCTCAACAGAAGAATCTCAAATGGCCAAAAGACATTTAAGGAATTGCTCAATATCCTTAGTCATCAGGGAAATGCAAATCGAAATGACTCTAAGATACCATCTTACACTTTTCAGAATGGCTAAGATCAAAAACACTGATGACAGCTTATATTGGAGAGGATGTGGAGTAAGGGGAACATTCCTTCAATGCTGGTTGGAGTGCAAGCTTGTATGGCCACTTAGGAAACTAATATGGCAGTTTTTCAGAAAATTGGGAATCAATCAAGCTCAAGACCCAGCTATACCACTCTTGGGCATATACCCAAAGGATGCTCAATGATACCAAAAGGATACTTGCTCAACTATGTTCATAGCAGCATTATTCATAATAGCCAGAACCTAGAACAGCCTAGATGCCCCCTCAACCAAAGAATGGATAAAGAAAATGTGGTATATTTACACAATGGAATATTACTCACCTGTAAAAAACAGACATTATGAAATTTGCAGGAAAATGGATGGAACTAGAAAAACAAAAACATCCTGAGTAACCCAGACCCAGAAAGACAAACATGGTATGTACTCACTCATAAGTGGATATTCGGTGTAAAGTAAAGGAGAATCAGGCTACAATCCACAGCCCCAGAGAGGCTAGGTAACAAGGAGAGCCCACAAAGGGATGCATAGATTTCTCTGGGAAGGAGAAATAGAAAAGATCTCCTTGGTAAACTGGGGGTGGTGAGGGGGGATAGGAACTTGAGAGGTCAGGTTGGATGGGTTGGGAGCAGGACAGAAGGGGAGAGTTATGAAAGAGATGTCTTGATAGGGGGGAGTCATTTTGGGATTAGGGAGAAACCAGGTGCCAGGGAAACTCCTAGGAATCCACAGGATGACTCCAGCTGAGACTCCTAGCAACAGTGGAGAGGATGCTTGAACTGGCCATCTCTGTAATCGGATTGGTGAGACTACCC
>CABHPH010135840.1:2592-27592 GCA_902168325.1 Peromyscus nudipes | reverse complement strand
GTAGGAAGAGGCTGGAGGGTGGGAAGACTAGGGGAGGTGGGGCTCCTTCTCTGTGGTTACAGAGAAGCCCTGAACAAATTCTGTTGGGAATAGGATTTCCAGGTATAGCCTGATGGTAGAAATGAGTGTCTATATCCTTGTAAGTAACCCCTCACCTATGCTCTATAAGGAGACCCAATTAACTCATTCATTCCCTGAAGTGAACTTTGGGCCGAATTGTGCCTCAGTTTGGCATTGGGACTTTAGGAAGAGGAGTAGACATTGCGTCATCTCCCTCTGGGAAGGGATTTTAGCAACAGTGAGTATGCACACACGTATTCTGGTGTGCTGGTGCCAGGGGAGTCCCCTGGTGTTGGAGTTCCAGGTGGGTATGAGCTGCTCCATAAAGGAACCAAACTCAGGGTCTCTGTAAGAGCATGACATACTCTTAATCGCTGTGCCATCTCTCCAGCCCCTGAAAGGAACGTTTTGTGTTTTTGGTTTTTCTTCAAGCATCTTGTATCTCGTAATAGATATCTGCACTCTTTGCCAGCAATACGTTGGTTTGCATTGTCCCCTTAGTGTCATTCTGTTTTAATACCAGTCATATTTATTAAGTTCAATAAACTCGTGCAGTCTTGGTTTATTTCGTGACAGCGATGTCTGCATTTGTCTAAGACCATCTGCCCTGTTAGTCATGTGATCATTCACATAAAGAAAAGCCTAGCAGATAGTATGGTAACAGTGTTCTTTGGATGTTTTTATTATCATCATAACAGAGGAGGAGGAGGAAGGAAACAAGAAGCATTGTTTCAGCAGAAGAAAATAAGCTGGTTTCTTCTCAATTAACTACCAGTTTGTTTCCAGGAGTCCCACCCCCCATTCTGTTAATAATACAGCACTTTGCCCTGTTAAGCCAGCTATCTGTATTTTTCATCACGTGAGACAGTCAGCTTGGAGCACACCTGTCACAGATGACACTTCCTGTCTTGAGGTAATTGTTAGCTGCACTGTGTATTTTACTGGCTTCAGATTTGTCCATTGTTCTCACAGCGGTTTCCTTGATAACGGTTCCTCCCACCTCAGACAGTAAGTGCAAGAAATGAGGCGATGTGTTTCAGAACCTATAGTTAATACACAGGCATCCGTCACTAACATATATTGAATGTGTGCAGCTTTGAATTGAGTTTCTGCAAAATGCAAATTTTGTTTTTGAAATAGCCCATTAGGCAGCCCCGACTAAAAATATGAATTGTACATAAATTAAAATATTGGAACTCTGGAGGCTTTTTCCCTAAAAACAAAGGCCCTAGATACATGAGATAGATGAATGAAGAATGCAAATATGTTTGCTATTATTCAGCTTTTAGTGTTTGTTGCATTATATGTATGTCTTTATCCTTTTGGATACTTTGGTAAAACACACAAGTACTCTTTGCCCTGTGATGTCAGCGATTATCCTCCAGCTAGACGGGGGCATCTTAAGTAGAAGACTGAATAACAAACAGGAGTGTGTTTCAAAGGTGAGTGACACCCTTTGTCTCCAAAATCAAAAATAGAATCACTGAAGGGACTGATAGAGAAGACAAGGAAGAGAGATTTCCCTTCTCATGCAAGACAATAAAAAGATTTTCCTTCTCATGCAAGACAATAAAAAGAGATTTTCCTTCCCATTGCTTTAGGAAATGCCCGAGGTCCTTTGAAGGATTTTTAAGTGAAAGCATTAAACTTGCTGATCATTTTCAATAGCATTTAACACTTGGAAATTTCTTTTTCTATAGAGAATAGAATTTTTTCATACAATGTATTCTGATTACTATTCCCCCCCCAACTCCTCCCAGATCTATCTTGACTTAACTCCCCATCCACTCAAATCCACACCTTTCATTCTCTCTAATTCGAATACAGACGGTATCTAAAAAATGATAATACAGTAAGATAAAATAAAAACAAACTAGAATGTGATGAAGCAAGCAAACTAGTAGGCAGAAAAAAAAAAACAGCCAAAGAAAAAGCACAAGAAAAAAACACATGGACACAAAGACGCACACAATCACACAGGTGAAATCTCATAAAAACTAGCACTGGAAACTATAATTTTATATACACAAAAACATGTAAGGGAAAAAACTAAATAAATAAACAAAAATGAATGCCCAAATAAAGCATTATGAGACAAGGAACTTTCAAAAATGCCACTGAGTTCATTTTGTGTTGGCCATCTACTGCTGGGCATGGGGTCTCAGTTTCTAAGTGTGGTTTGTATACTCAATAGACTTCATTGGAGAAAACTAATTTTTCCTTTGCGAGTGTTTATGCATTGGAAATAGCTTCTGGGCTAGGGATGGGGGCGGGTTGTGTCCACTTCTCCTCTAGCACTGGGATTTCATCTGGCTTGAAACTGTGCAGACCCTGTGCATCCTGCCACAGTCTTAGTGACTTTTACGTGTGTCAATCCTACTCTATTTGAAAGGCCTTGTCTCTTTGGTGGTGTCCATCTGCCACTGGCTCTTACCATCTTTCCACCTCCTCTTTTGTAGGGTACCCTGAGCTCCACGGGGAGAAATTTGATGGAAACATTTCATTTAGGACTGAGTGTTACACTTGGAAATTTCTTATCCTCGAGTTGAAAAAAACGGGTTAAATTCTACCATGTCGAAATTCCATTGCGGTTCTAATTCCCATGCATCAAACTGTAAACAATAAAATTTATTTTAACAGATGCTTAACAAATGGCTCTCATATTAGGAAATGTTCCCTGGGTACCTGGCACTTAGTAAAGCACCCTGTGATACCTGAAGGACAAAGAGAACGAATAACCTGGCCAACAACCTGTCCACCAGCTGGCTGGAAGTGAAAAAGTTAAAATGTTAGCCCCAGATTTTCAGCTGGAATTTAGGAAGTGGGTCTTTCGTTGTTACAGGATGCTATTTTCCCCCTGGGAGCCACACAGCTTGTCAGGTGTTGGGAGACCTTTGAGCAAGTCTTGATGGTGCTGGGCCAGGGGCAGCAACTTAGAAGCTCATTACTTCCAATATTTTTCTTGTTCAACTGGACAACCCTCTCTGTAATCTCAGATAAATTGTAGTTTGGTTGTTTTCTCAAGACTTACATTTTTCACATTCATTTCTTGAGCACATTCATTGAGAAATTTGCAAAAGGCTAAACAAATATGCTAAAATCTAAGTTTGTCACTATTTTTTTTTAGAATTGCATTCAAACATGTAATTTTCTTAACAAGAAACAGTGCCTGCAACTCATCCAACCTCTGATTTCAATTCTTCCAGTGCTGAAAGCTCATTTTATCTCTGTTGAATAGTCACTGACTTTGACAAATTACTTTATACATATTTTATCTTTTAATAGCTCCACGCTTATCTAAAACTGAAAGCCTTTAGTTCTTCAGAGTATCTGAATATATTATATATTAGCGTAAGGTCAGTGAGCTTATTTAGTGACAGACATGATTCTGACCAAAATTAGAATGGGTTTATTGACTTAACAGTAGTGGGGGTGTGCACTATGCCCCTTTCCTGTTTTCTTCTGATACAGAGTAGTGTGATGTGTTTTGAGTAATTAAAATACAATCAGTTGCTATAACGATAAACTTGGTGAACTTTTAAGCTAATATGAGACATTCATATCTGGTATTTAATTTTTTTTCTCTTATGAAGTCATCACTTTGCCTGCCACTGTTTTGTGTGAACTACCAGCATTTCTGGATCAGAAACAAAGGACCTTGTTACTCCTGTCTCTGCAAGCAGAATGGGCAGCTCTCTGCTGACTCGCTTTACTCCCATATCCACTGGGGTGAAGTTGTGGGCCAGATGGATGCCCTTTAGGGAGTAGGTTGATAGTGAATTTTTCTACCACACAATAAGCAAGTCTTCTCTATGCTCAAAGTAGTTGTTACCTCAACAATCAAAGGTCCCTCATCAGCCCTGAGAAATGGCCTGGGTAGAACATGTTCAGAGCCTTGAAGTCTTGGTATTCCCATCAAAAGAAACAGTATCCCAAGAATTACAGAGGAGTGACTGCTGGCAGACAGGGATGGTACACTGAAGCAGACAGGGCAGGGTTCTGGTTCTAGTTCATGCTACAGTAGCCTTCTGGGGTAGCATCAGGCTTTTCCATGGGATGTGGACGATTGGCAAACACCTCCTTTCACATAAAAACTGCTAGGGGCCTGGCCTTTGGAAACCTTACTTAGGGCTGAAGATTTGACCCCAGTATTCTCATATAACTAAGCAATACAACACCGCTTGGGCTGATTACCCCTCCGGGTTATTGGAATATTAGAAGAAAAACTGGATCACTATAATGGTTCAGTGAGCCCTTCACATGGTTAACAGAAACATCTTCAGAAACACAGTCACAACTGTAGATGGCTGCTGAGGAGGGCTGACTTCACCTTTCATTTTGCTTAACATATCAAGCACCAAGGGGTGGGTAGTTTAAAAGTTGTATTTCTTTCTATAGATGGGCTGCATATTCTGAGGTCATTTTCTTTTCATGAACTAAAGAACACATGATTATTACTTCTTTAAGGTTTATAGATTTTTAAAAAAGGAAATTGTAATTTCTGTGAAAATACAAATTTTTCTAAATTATACTATGTTTAGTTCAGCTTGACTGGTTTATATGTCTCCAAATAGTTTTATCCTTACCTGTTTAACCCTGAAAATGTCAACTGTATTGAAACATTTAATAAAGATATAAGTAAGAGAGGCTTGAGTTGGAAAAGTATTGTGTAGCTAAAGTACAAACCATAGTTTTGAGAGAGAGAGAGAGGGAGAGAGAGAGAGAGAGAGAGAGAGAGAGAGAGAGAGAGAAATCCAACAAGCAGCTCTGCAGATAAAGGGATCTGTCACTCAGCCTGACACCTGAGTTTGATCCTTGGAACCTATGTGGTGGAAGGAGAGATCCAACTTGAGCAAGTTATCTTTTTTTTTTGTTTGTTTGTTTTTTGGTTTTTCGAGACAAGGTTTCTCTGTGTAGCTTTGCGCCTTTCCTGGAACTCACTCTGTAGCCCAGGCTGGCCTCGAACTCACAGAGATCCGCCTGCCACTGCCTCCTGAGTGCTGGGATTAAAGGCGTGCGCCACCACCGCCCGGCTGAGCAAGGTATCTTTTAGCCTCCTCACACTCTCAATTGTATGTGTTCCCACATACGTGCATACACATGTGTACATGCACATAGACATAGAGAGAATAAATAAATGTAATAAACAATTATGAACTAGGGTAAATTTTCTATCCTATCAAAGACAATAATAAGAAATATTTGTTATATTAAGCTAGTAAATTCAGACAAATACAACAAAGATGTGCTGGACTAAGGAATCTCTCCTTCCACCACATAGGTTCCAAGGATCAAACTCAGGTGGTCAGGCTGAGTGACAGATCCCTTTACCCGCAGAGCTGCTGCTTTGCTGGCCCCACATTTATAGTTTCGAAGGAGTTTGTGATATGGTTACATGAAGAGCTACATCGGTGCCGGGAATGCCTGGCTTCTATGCAGGTGAAGGGCATGGATGTAAAATGTTTACCACATGGCATAAATCTGACATCTGACTGGAAACTGGAAACTTTGACAAGTGTTCTTTCTCTGTTATCTGATTTAGTTTGCATAACCTGTCAGATAGTTTTTTATCCTCAAACTCAGAGTTAAGTACCTGGTATTATGTATGTGCTGGGACTTGCAATATATAAATTCTGTTTTATGAGCAGCATGACTTAGTGTTGGGCCTTGAAAATCACTCTCAGTTGTGAAAGGACCATCTGTTACACCAGAGGGAGGGCTGTCTAAAAGTCTCGTGGGAAGGCTAATGATTTTTTTCAGGTGCAGTCATTTTTGATGAATGACAACAGTCCTCATCATGCGAAGTGACCTGAAGTTCCTGTGCTGCTGGGCACTGCTGAACCTAGAGCCCATAGGGCAGTTTTGAAACATGAATACATGAAACAGAACAGGTCCTGCACAGCACCGAGGAATGTTCTCATACTTTTTAATGGTCAGCCAGGCACCACTTGGCTGCCCATGTTGCCACAGGGAAATGCAGTACCATTTGGAGCTCCAGATCCAGAGCAAATGCAAGTCCTGGCTGTCAGGTTCGTGGTCCATAAGACTATCATGTAGACTCATTTATCAGCTGTAAAAGATGTCTTATTCTAATTCTTCCTCAATTATAGTTTGCCAGCTGATCTTCAGTATTTCCCTTTCTAAGCTCTCAGAGGCAGCAGCCAAGAGTTGTGCTATTTTTTAGAATCACCTGGAGAATTTTTCAAAAATTCTAAAGCCCCCATTCTACATCTATGAAACTCAAATCTCCACGTCTTAGACCAAGATCTGCTTGGCCTATATTTGTAAATGCTTTGTGAATCTCGAGCCTTACCCCAGAACCTGGCTCTCCGGGACAGGGAAAGACTCTTGGCTCTGGATTATAAGTCATGCTAGAGTTGGAGGCATGGTAGTGATTCTTCGCAATTACATAATTGAAAGGCATGCTTCATTTAAAAAGTGAAATACCACAGCCCTGCTGAAGTTTAATGCAGCCCTCAGTGGCTGCCATGCTTGATAAGCACTGTTTAATTCTCCAGTGAGATGGACATTCAGGTCTGAGCCTTACGACGGTGTGCTGCTGGCGCTCACAGCCGTTTTACATGTGTGAATATACTCCATTTGTGTGAGTGTCTGTGTAGGTCAGAAGAGGGCAGTGAATCCCCTGCAGCTGGAGTTCTAGGCAGTTGGAAGCTGTGTGATATGGGATGTGGGAACCCAACTCAGGTTCTCCAGAAGAGCAGCAAGTGCCCTTACCCACTGACGTATCCCTCCAATCCAGGATAGTCGTTCTTACCCACTGTTGTACATTAGCATCATGAGAGCCCTTAAAAATGTGTTCACACCTAGGCCCACCCAAGATACCATGACTTAACTGTGGCTTGTCCTTGACACGCATGTTTGAAAGAACTGCCCCAAAGGGAAGTCTAGTATATAGGCAGAATTGAAAACAATGATCGCTACTGGCTCAGTTTTCCTCATTCTGTATTCTATGAAGTCATCTTCATCCAACAAAGCTTTCCCCTGTGGAGTCATCTGGTCATTGTTTCATATTGGAACAACTCACTGGAGGCCAGAGAGCATGTTAGAGCTCATATTCAGTGATGATTTGTGATCTGTTCTAGTTCACTCCAGCTCCCACTCTTTAAGGTGTACTTACAAGTTAGTCAATGCTTGTCTTCAAGCAGGTAATCCTTCATTCTGGTTTTCAAGCTAGCTATACTACGGAGCACCTGCAGTCCTGGTTTTAAAATGAGGTCAGGATGTAGATACCTACACTGGCTGGATTTTCAGAGCTCAAGAGACAATTCTGATCAAGGGAAGGGAATCCACTGTTTCTTCCCCAGAAGGTTAGAGAAATGCGTCTGTTAGCCAAGTGTCTTAGAAGGACCTTCTCTGGGCCTAGGAACCTTAGAAAAGAGGCAGAATAAATCATACTTGATAAATTAGTCCTACAAACTCCAGCTTCTTCTATCGCTTGTACATTTCTTTGTGAGATGACTCCACAGAATGTTTATAAAATAATGAGAACTGTACCCATTCTCTGATCTCACCTTAATCTTGGAAGGTACATCTTTCCCCGAGGGAAGACAGTAATTTCACGTGGTGTATGCCAAAGGTGTCAGCTTCCTTCTCTTCAAATTTAGCCAAATTACAAAGATTTGTTATTGCTTTGTGGTTTTTTCATATATATAGTGCATTATTTTCAGTCATATATATGAAGGAAAAAGGAAAAGAAAGAGAGAGAAGACAGATAGGAAGAAAGAAAGAAAAAAAGAAAGAAAGAAAGAAAGAAAGAAAGAAAGAAAGAAAGAGGGAGGGAGGGAGGGGGAGGGAGAGAGGGAGAGAAGACGGGAGGGAGGGAAGAAGGGAGGGGGGGAAGAAGGGAGGGAGGAAATACCATTTCTGTGAAGTTAGCCTGGCATATAATAAGAACCAAAGGGTCTCTCCTCTGTATAAACCCAGTGATCCTTACCATTATGAAAGTTAGGGTTTGTTTGTTTCTCTCCCCAACAGCTACATACTTCTGTTACTCAGCTTTGTGGTACATCCCAGAAAGCCAGGTCATGTGTTCTAATGTACATAGTAGATTCATGGGAAAGTTCTTTTGTCAAAGAAACTAACAAATTACTCCTATCTCTGAAATTTGCAGGTGTGTTTATGTATATGATATACATTGTTTCTAAGCTTTTTTGCCACAGCAGAGGTTAAAAAAAAAAGTAAAGTTAACAGTTCTGGAACACTCTTTGGGATAAACATAAGTAGGTCTAGGAGAGTGCCAATGTCTGGTGCCCAGAGAGAGCAATATCTCACTCAGTCTTTATAATCAGGTCTATCAAGATGCACTTACAGCGTGTTCACAGTCCACTGTCAGTGCTGGGAGCTCTATGGCGCCCCCTCTGGGCCTGCTGTGGGAATAAGACTCTCATACTGCCGTCATACATATAGCCCCTTGTGGTTGTCTTTAAACAACCCTGTAGGAAATTTAAATGTAATTATGGAGTGCGGTATGATAATTTGATACTGAATTTCTGTTTTATTATCTTCCGTATAAATCTTTATTTAAAGAGAAGTTCCTTTCCATATGGTACTTCCATTTTGGTAGGATCTCAGCTTTCATCTTTTAAAAATGGGTTGGATGGCTTAGGAACCATTCGAAAAGAATGAAAACATTCCATCTCCCAGGACTAAAGTAGTTCTACCATCTGCAGCCTATTTAATGATAGATCATTAGAACTGTTTATTCCCGGTTTTCTATTATTCTACTGTTTCTTGGTTTCTTACAGTAAACATTAGATACTGAGGTATATTGACCTGTTGTACATGCTTAACTAGAAATCTACACTAAATTTCCCCGCTGAATGCAACCTTCCATGTTACAATCTCATTTATCTTAATGAGATACAGAGTTATAGATTTGACCTTCTTACCTAGTGGTAATTCATCTGGCTTTAGTGTTGAGCTGACCAGAGTCCATCAAAGCGTCTCAGATTCTCCTCAGGTTTTAAGATGATAACATTTGGTAACAGAATCTGTAAGTTCTCAGAACCTCTAGTAAGAAAGAGCCAGGACAACACAGAGAATGAAGATAGGCTATTTGTCATTTATGAAAATGTGGATTTTGATCAAGATTATTTACTTATTTTTTAATAGAAAAATTATATTCTGATCACACTTGCCCCTCTTTCAGCTCCTCCTATACCCTCCCCACCTCTCCCTCATCCAACTCCATGCCCTTTCGTTATCTCTTCAGAAAACAAACATGCAGGCAAACATTAAACCTCAAACAAAAAACCCAGACAAACACACACAAACAAAACACAACGCACACACCACGAAACACACAATCATAAACCATAATATACAAGCAAAAGACCAATAAGACAAAAAAAAAAATGCCCAAACAGAGCAACATGAGACAGAAAGTTTACAAAAATGCCCTTGAGTTCATTTTGTGTTGGCCATCTACTGCTAGGCATGGGTCTTACCATGAAGTATGGTTACTATACCAGTGATAAACTATTGAAGAAAATTAGTTTTTCCTTCGCAGGCAGGTTCCAATTGGAGATAGCTTCTTGGTCAGTAGTGGCCGATCTTGCCTACTCCCCTCTCTCATACTGGAACTCTGTGCAGGACCTGTGTGTCATGCCACAGTCTCTATGAATTTAATGTTTATCAGTTCTGTTATGTCTGAAAGACACAGTTTCCTTAGAATCATCCATCACCTCAGACTCTTACAATTTCTCAACCTCCTCTTCCATCATTGTTTCCTGAGCCCTGTTCAATGAGATATGTAAGTGTTGTCTTCAACAACAGGGCCTTACCCTCCGTTTGCAGAGAGAAACCAATAGTCTTTGCAAAAGGCTGAGATGTTTGGGGTTCTCCATGGGGCCCCTTTGGCCAATGACTTGGCCAATGACCCATTCCTGGCACTGGAGGTTTTACTTTGTGAGCAAAAGATATCTAGATGTAGCATTGTCTCCTCCAATATTTGATGACTCCCTTTGTATTTATTTCATATATGTATATATTCTAGGAAGCTTCTAGAGTAGGTTTCCATATGGCTCCCCAAATGGCCCTTAGTGTTAGTTGTCCCTCCTCCAAATCTCCCCTTTACCTCTCCCATTTCCCTCTGCATTTAACCCTCTCATTCCCTTCTCTCCAACTCCCATCTCCCCATAATTATCTACTCTATTTCTTCTTTGGGGTATTTTCCGCTTTCTCCTAGTCCCTTACTAGGTACCTAATCTCTGTGGTTATATGGATCCTGAAATAGGTATCATGCATACCAAAGGCTTAAAAGCTAACACTGATAAGCATCCCTTTCTTTAGTTTGTGAACATTCTCTTGTATAATTTTGTTAAAAATATTTTCTGTGCTTTTTACCTGGGTTTCTTCTCCTTCCTCTATACTTATTATTAGTAGATTTGGTGTTTTTATAGTCTCAGATTTACTGGATGTTTGGTGCCTAGATTCTTATTAGACTTAACTTTTTTTTTTTTTTTGAGTGAGTTACACATTTCTTCTACTTGGTCTTCAAGACTAGAACTTCTTTCTTCCATGTCTTTTCATTTGTTGGTAAGGATTTCCTCTGTGGTCTTTGACTTGCTAAGTTTTTCACTTCCAGTTTTACTTCAGTTTGGGTTTTCTCTAGTGATTTGGCTCCTTTTAAAAAATTCTAGTTTTATGTCTTAAATTGTTTTCATTGCTTCATTCAACTGTGTGTGTTTTCGTGACCTTCTTGGGGGTGTTTATTCCTACACTTTTAAGGTCGTTGAACATACTCAGAATTGCTATTTTGATGTTCTTGTCTTGTGCTTCATTCAGCTAAACTGCTTTTCTCAGAACCTATTCCAATAGGGTTGTTGATTTCTGGAGGGGACATATTGACTTTGTTTTTCACGTTTGTGTGTTTCCCTGGAATCTAAGCATCTGGGGTTATGACATTTGAAGTGTTTCTTGGTATAGATATCTGGTCCTTTGTCAGGTGGGTATTCCATACTTTGGTTACCATTTTCCACTCTAGGTCCCAGCCAAGTGTGGTGACTGTGGGGTCCTTAATTCCCAGCCAAGTGTGGCACACATGAAATCGCTGGTAGAGAGCAGCATTTAGTCCCAGCCAAGTGCTGTGGGGGTGAGGTCCCTGGTAAGAGCTCTTGTGCAGGTTGACAAAGAGTCAGAAAGGAAAGAAGATGGGCTAAAATGATTTGCTGAGAGATACACCTGGAAGAACTAGACTCTGACCACGAGGCTGAGTCTCTAGAAGATGGGTATAGGCTATGAGAAGGGACTCCCGCTGGTAGTCCACAGCAGGACTAAGGGTAAATCTGGAAAAACGATGGGAAGGAACATGAACTTGAGTTCCAACCTGTGTGGCAGCTGTGGGTCCTTGATGGAGAGATGTCCTGTGGGTCAGTGGAGTCACGGAGGGTTGGAGATGGGCCAGAAAGAAATACTGCAAGTGCTGCTGGGAAGAACTGGTGGGCCCCTGGAGCCTCACTAAGAGGCCCAGTGCCTAAGGGGTGGGGATGGTTTTGGAGCAGGGAATCAGGCAGGCAGGCTGCAGCAGAACTAAGAATAAGTCTACAATAAGATTCATATGTGCACAAGCTTATAGGTTATTGATTTGCAGTATTAGTTGATTCAAATCTACTATCATATTGTATATTTAGAAATTAGTAAAATGTTTTCTCAGATATAGACAGCTTAGAAAATAAACAAAGTTCTTAAGAGGAGAAATAAAATGTTTAGACTTTTACGTGACAGGACCACGTTATCTATACTAATAATTACATTATTACATAATTCATATGGCAATTTGAAAAGTCTGTGTACCTAGATAATATACACAAGAAAAATTAGAAAATGTGGATGATGAATATTGTTGCAATGATACATTTTACTGAGTAATATTTTGATATTTTATGATCTGTTATAATATGAATTATGGGAAAACTTACCAGCAGGTGGTAGCACCAGTTAACAAATATCCCTCTAGTTCACAAAGCAAGCAGTTCTGAATAGGTTACTAGCTGCAAGATCAGTCACATTCTACTATGTTAGAATATTGAGTTGGAACTTGACAGGCCTGATTCCTGTCCCCAGCTGTGTTACATATAGTCTCCATCATTTTAGGAAATGTATTTAATCATGTAGTGCTTAGATGTAAGTAAACTTTAGAAGTGACTCTTCTGGCTTGCATTATTTTAAGAATAGGAAGCACAAATTGTTGATAGATGGTATGAGAAAGGGATAGTGCTATCTAGAGCAGACTATTTTCTCTCTCTTCTTACCCTCTTCCCAGCCTATTTACTTCTTTGTATTTAGACATATGTTTTCATATATAGTCCCATTAGGGACAAGGTGATCACCATGTTGCCTTTTAAAGAGTATACTTAGAACTACCAAATGATTTTTTATTGCTCACATATTAACATTTTTGAGTATTTTTAAATTCTATTTCTTTCCATATGTTGTAAGCTGCTAAGAACGCTGATATCATTTGGTTTGAGGTAAAGTAGTTCCATGCTCTGAGTACTTTATGTTATAACCATTTTTGCCTAATGTGTGCGTATTTGTATACTAAAGCAGAAAAATCTTCAGTATACAGGAGGAGAATTCAAATGCTATCCTTAAGGTATTTTGCAGAAGAAAACATCATCTCTGTATACCACCATATCCAGAACATAGGAACATAGTGAACTGCACACTTACTTATATATACTGAATATTTCCTTAGTGAGAAGAAGTAGATGACTGGTCAGAGAATTAAAAACCATCATTACCTGGGTCCCCTAAAAATGAGAGATGTTTTTCTTCAATCCACAGATTTTATTGATCAGATACAGTAGACCAAGCTAGGGGTACAAGTCAAGCTGGACACACACAATTTTTAAAGCTGGCAAGGAGTCACAGAGGAAAGAAGATGGGCTAAAACGATTTGCTCAGAGATGCAGCTGGAAGAACTGGCAGCGGGGCGGGGGGGGGGGGGGTGTCTTTGAATCTGACCAAGAGGCTGAGTCACTAGAGGATGAGTGTGGGCTATGAGAAGGGGCTCCTGCTGGTATTCCACAGCAGGACTAATGGTAAATCTGGAAAAACCGGAATGAAGGACAGGAAGGAACATGAAGTTCCCCTACTTAAGTTCCAACCTGTGTGGCAGCTGTGGGTCCTTGACAGAGAGATGTACTGTGGGTCAGTGGAGTCACAGAGCGTTGGAGATGGGCCAGAAAGAAATACTGCAAGTGCTGCTGGGAAGAACTGGTGGGCAATAGATCTACAAGCTCGAGTAAGTGTGAATAAAACATTAGGCCAGAAAAGGGAGCCTTCAGAGGGGAAGAACCAGTAGGTGGCTATTTGGGTTGTACCCCAACTGAAGGAAATCAGCTGTGAGGTGTGACTAGGAGAGAGTCCTACACCAACAGAGCAGACATTTGAAGTTGAGGAGGGAGGCAGAGGGCAGAGTCCTGAAGGTCCTAGGTTTTGCATAACCACTGACAAGTTACTTCGATTGGTTTTGCTTCTTGCTTGCCTTATCCAGCCAATGCACATGATGGTAATCTAGTTTTTAGAGTTATACCGAGAACTAAATGTGAAATTTAGTGCACAACAAACTCTTAAAAAGGGCACTAGCAAGCTGATTTTGGGAGGTAAGTGTGAACTATAGGAAAGCAGCTCTAGAACACCAAGGTCTGAATTTATTACAGTAGGATGGGACGCAGCACAGATTCTCACAGAGAGGTGTCAGTAAAACGACACATCAGTGGTGTCGTAGCAGCTGTTCCCAGGCTGTTTCAAAACAGAGTGAATGGAGGCATGAGAAGGATGATATCTCAAGAGGACAGATATGAGGTAATGTGAGCTTGGGCTTGGGTAGGGGATTTGGAAAGACTCGATGATTATAAATTGGATGAGAACAAGAGGGGGGAAAGATTAAAGTTCTTTTAGCAACATGAGCCTGGGGAACTAGGAGAAAGGTTGTACGTTTGGCCAAAGCATTTTGTTGTTGTTGTTACTCTTATTGTTTTTAACACGTTGGAGGAAAGGAGATGCATTTATATTTTATGGGAAAGAGACGGGAAGAAGACACAAAGCACGGGGCAGCAGGGTCCAAGACCAAGGCTGAACATTTCTGTTGGGGATAATCTGTTGACTTCCAAAATGTTCATTGAAACCAGCTGCTCCTACAAAAGGTAGCAGGGGAAAGTGGAACATGAAAAAAAAAAAAAAACCAAAAACATATAAAAAGATTCCGAGAAAGAATATCCTGAGGGCTGATAGGAACATTTGGAGAGTGAAACCCTTCCAAGTGTCACAGTAAGCCAAACTCTGTGTACATGAACTTGGAAGAGCAACTTCCTCTTCCTGTACAGAGATTTTCCCACGTCCTTAAAGTTCCATCCTTATTTGAAATTTCATGGGTGGAATCAAAAGAAAATTCCTGTTGCCAGCGTGTAATAAATTAATATCTGGCTGAAGACACGAGGAGTAAGGACTAGAGCAGGCATCTCACTCTCTGTTAAATGGGGTTTGTAACGTAAAATCAGTGGACTCTCTTTCAAGATCAAGTTGACCACCCATAAAACACGGGGGTGGGGGGAGGATGAGCAGTCCCTTTCAGAGCCTCTGGGAAGACTTCCTGAGCTCCGTGAGTTACGATGTTGGAACAATATGCCACACTTATTTCTATCACATGTTTTCAACATCACCTTATTATATTTTCAGATTGGGCTGTGATCCTTAAAGACTTTAAAGACAATCATTTTAAAGGCAGCATTACTGGTATCCAAAGAACATATAAAAATTTCCAATTATCCAAATATATTTATTCTAATAAACACTCTTGTCACACTATAGAACATTTCTGTCTATAAAACGTTGCCTACACTGCCTTTTTGCACTCCAACATTTCTCTCTTACTCTGGTCTCTGGCAATCACTATCATTTTCTCATTCAACTAGGTTAAAATTTTCTAGAAGTTCATATCAATAGCATTGTGTAGTTCTGTGCCTGGTATCTTTTGCCTACAATCTGCTCTTAAAATTCATCTGTGTGGTCCATTGTAGTGATGCATGTCTACCATCCTGGCATTCAGTAGGCTGAGGCATGAGGACCATAATATTGGGGCAGGCTAAACTGTGTAGTGAGTAGAGACCAGCTTGGCCTACATATGGAGACCCTTGTCTAAAATCTAAAATAGAATTCACCTGTAAAACATATATAAGCAGTCTTATTCCCATCACCCCTCTTTGATTAATCACCATACTTTATTAATAATTTTAGTATATCCCTGATATCTTCTTCCATGATCCATTCCAGGATGCCTTATATTATTTAGTTGGTATAACAGGCTGTAATTGTTTCTCAAACTTTCCCTGGTTTTGGTAACATTGACAAGTTAGAGGGAATTTGACAAGAATTTTTGGAGAATGCCTTGTGAGATTAATTTTCTAATAGTTTTCATTTGATTGGAGCTAAGGGTCTTTAAGGGTACTTACTATATGTAACTACAGGATTGAGTTAACTAGTCTTTTTATCACTGGGCCCAAAATACACAAGACTGCTTAATGGAGGACTTGCCTAGGCTTATGGTTTCAGAGGTGTCAGCCTGTATTTTCTTGGCCCTCTGCACTTGGGTGGAACATCATGGCTATGGCTGTATGTGGACAAAGTTTTCATATCATGGCAAACAGGAAATAGGGAAAGACATAGGGGAGGGGCTGAGAACAAGACACCTTAACTACAACTCCAGTATTTTATATGTATGTGTGAGAGAGAGGGGAAGTGTGTGTGTGTGTGTGTGTGTGTGTGTGTGTGTGTGAGAGAGAGAGAGAGAGAGAGAGAGAGAGAGAGAGAGAGAGAGAGAGAGAGAGAGAGAGAACATGCACCTGAGGAGCCCAGGTATGTAGTAGTGCTGGGAACTGAAATCAGCTTCTTTGCAGGAACAATGCATGCTCCTAACACCTGAGTCACCTCTTTACCTCTTTATCCCCACATAGTCCCTCCTTACAAGGAACTCAGCAAATACACTATAAAACCAAATCTATCTTTATGGATTAAAAGGCACTTTAAGCCAAATTCTGCAGAGCTGACTCACTGAAGAGGGAAATACAACGTTCCCCCAAGCACACTGAGTCTTAGGCTGCAGCCATACCTGCATCACTCACTTGCCTTTTCTGTCTGGGTTCTTCAACTTGAAGTACAAGAAGTACATGCCTTCTCTGTCTGAGTTCTTCAACTTGAAGTACACAGGAAACTCGCCTAAGTCTTCTATGCAATGACTATATAAACCAAATGCTCTTGTTCAGTAGTCCCTGAGTGCATTCAAGTCTGTAGGACCGTGCTCACTTTTGCTCAAGGCTCTAAAGTGAACAATGAAAGTACCTCAATGAGCAACTGAAGACTTTCTCCATGCAGAGTAAAAGACCCTTCAAATAGCAAAGCATCTGCACGCCACTCTCTACGGTTTGTTTTTCCAGGCCTGAGAGCTGTCACTTACAATTCCATGTCCCTCTCTTCTGGTTTCACATCTCTCCAGGGGAGCACATTCTTCCAGGGCATGAACTGAGCTTGCAGTGTTTGCTGGATGCTCCTCTTTGGTGACAGGGGCTGCTGTGTTCCCTTCATTGGAGTTTATGCTCCACTCCCAACCCCCTCAGCCAGTGACAGCCCTGGCTCCTGTGTCCTGCTCTTCCTTTATAACTGCTAGACCAAAGTTTCTATTTCAGAGGCTGCTTAGACAAATGGGATCAGCTACACTTTAAAAAGTCCATCTGTGGTTTTGACAGTAACCACAGGGAATTTGTGCTGCCACTGTGGAGATCAGCGATGGAGATTCCTTAAAACTAAAAATAGATCAACCATATGATCCAACCATGCCACTCTTGAGCACAGACCAGAGGACTCTGAGTCAACAGACCACAGGAAGACTTGCACATCCATGTTTATTGTAGCATTATTTATAAGAGCCCAGATAGGGAACCAGATTAGATGCCCGTGAGATGATGAATAAAGAGAACGTGGTATACATACACAAGGTGTTTAATTCAGCCAAAAAGAATAAAATGACAACATTTTTTCAGGAAAATGGATGGAGCTGGAGATCATGTTAAGTGAAATAAGAAGGCTGAAGAGTCAATTATCACACATTTTCTCTCATATGGGGAATCTAAATTTAAATGCGTATGTACATGCATGTGAGCACACCCAACACAAACACATACAGATGCTCACTGTGAAAGCACAGGTGTGCTATTTGAGGGGAAGGAAGTGGCCAGTGGGAGGTAGGAGGAGGGAAAGGTTAGGGTTACATTCGATGACCCCTCACTCATGGCACTAGGTCCTACACCAGTCCTGATGTAGTCCTTTCTCACTAGAAGGCAGTGAGTGTATGCAAATTCTCAAATTATCCTCAGTTTATTCAAGTTCAGGACTATACATTATATAAATCAACTCTCTCCTATGCAAGTTCAATGCTCACTATTAAATTATATTACCCCTGTTTCAACTGGGATTTCTGTAATCAGAATGGAACATGCTTTTGCTGGATGTGTTCAGTGCCAGGTTCGCCATGGTTTGTCCCTCACTGTGGAGAGTCTAGGAATATTCACCCAGTAACAAAACCTGCCATGGGAGGAAGGGATTCATGGGAGCTGTTTTTTTCTATTCTCTGTAAGTGGTTCCATCATGTCAACAAGGCTGACACTAACACTGCTTATTAATTAGAATAAAGATGGGTTCTACCAGCATTGTTTTTCTGCTGTGTCAAAAAAAACTCAGTTGTTGAACTCAGATGTTTGAACGTGTTTCATGTATTTAATGTAGGATCACTGCAGAACAAAGGGTGCATGGGAAGATAATTTATTTGCCCAGAAAGTTCTAAGATAAAGATGTTCAAACAGAAGAGCACAGCATGTTTGAGTTTAAGGTGAGATGGAACCAGAAGTTCCCATGAAAAAGACTATTAGGACCATAAATGACTTTTACTCTCTGGTCTCCGCCCTCTTTCCTCCTCTTTGATGAGAACTTGTCTGAGATGCTGGGGAAGATGAGAGGCCCTACTGCCTGTGTTCATCAGCTTCCTGCCACCGTGACACCTGAGAAAAACCACTTAAAAGGGAAAATGATTCATTTTGGCTAATGGTGTGAGAGATTTCAGTCCATGGTCAGTTGGCTCCATTGCCTTGTGCCTGAGGCTAGGCAGAATATCATGGCAACTAGAGAATGTGGCTACCATGGCTCTATTTAAATTAATAACCTCTATGTCCCCATGCAGGACATGTGAATTGCTTTGGTGAGTAGAATATGGCAGATGTGAAGTTGTGACAGTTGAAAGCTTAGACCTCAAAAAGTGTGAGCACTTCTTCTCTGTGATTCTCATGGTAACATGCCTGAATTACAGGCTTCCTCCCTGAGAGGCCACCTAAGCAGACCTGGGTCATTCCAGCTATGGTAGATCACTTAACTCCCAGCTCACCTGCCATTCACCACAGTCACATGAATGAGCCTGGTCTGAATCTAATCGATTTGGATTTGCAATACTTCTGCCAACTTGTAGGCTTATGAAAAAAAAGCCATATTCAAGACTCATGTTTTAAGATCCTGTGTTAGACAGCAATGGTAACTGCTTCTGACCATTATTCATACTATGAATGGGGTAAACCGAGAATAGCTTTTCCCAGGGACAATCACAACTTAAATATTAAGTGTTTTAAGCAAATTAAGTTAAATCTGAGGCAGCATCTGGGTTTGGGAAGATTGTAATTCTAGGTGCTGATATCTAGCTTTGTCTTTGTTGGGTGGTGTTTTGTTCCTTGGTTTATGTTGCCCTCTCTGGTTCTTAGGAGAGTGTGGTGGCTGTTTGTTATCTATAGGAAATTCTTCTGGGATGCTGCTAGGTGTAACCACTGGAGGTTCTGGGTGAAGTGTGTTTCTAGGTATTGGGAGCTGAATGGGGATGGCTAAGAGAGGGTGGGGGCTGAGGGATCCACAGGGACGAAGGAAAGTAAAGTGTTCCACTAGAATCTACTTAGTCCCCTGAGAATGGTGGCAAAGAGTGAGGAGAAGCCACAAGGTAGTCTGCTACAGAGCTAGGAATAAATGCTCTGTCATTGGATTCGGAGGAAAGAATGGAGGGTGAAGATCCAAAGCCTACTTGCTTGGTTGGCTTACTTGTTTTCTGGCAGGCTGGGCTGGTGGGTTCCCTGTGAATGCTTACTAGAGTTGGGATAAGGGACAATGGGATGAATTGGAAAGAAGTTTGGAGAAGGTATTCATGATCTGCTAGAGATAGGGCCAAAGATGAGGGAGGGCCCATGGCAGGTGGACTGGTACAGAGCTGGGGGTGAGACTGGGGCACTGGATTTGGAAGAGAGGGAGAGGTGAAGTTCACCTACTTATTTCCCTGGCTGGAGTGGTCTATGGATTCCTAAGGAATAATTTTTGTATATGTTTGTGTGTATATATCTGTGGGTGCATATGTATGTGACATGGGGTGTTTTTTTCTTGATTCTCCACCTTATCTTTTGAGATAGAGTCTCTCGCTGAACCCAGTGCTCACCAATCTTGTTAAACTGGTTGGCCAATGAGCTCTAAGGAAGAACCTGTTTCTATGTCCTCAATTTGGGGTTGCAGATGTGTGCCACTGTGCCTGGCTTTTACATGGGTACTAGGGATCTGAACGCAAGTCCTCATGCTGACACAGCAATCACTTTATTAACCGATCTATTTTCCTAGTCCTAAAGTTTTATTATTTTTTCTCTTATAAATTATTATAATTTATAATAATTATATTGGGTTTGTTCATCTTATATGTAGTCATCACTTTTAATAAGTGGTCCCAAACTAAGCTTTTAAGTCTAAAATGTAGTTTTAGTGGTGCATAAAGTCTAATTTTATAAATATTTTAAGAACCTTCCTTTTTTGGCTCTGCCCACACTGCACTGGCCAGAGTAATGTTTTGATTTCTATTAGCAAAAACCAAAACAGGTAGTTCTTTTTGTGATTGGTGTGCCTTTTTCACTGACTTGGAGGTTATCAGTTCTTTTGCCTCATTCAATTAGATTTTATTTATAGTTATAATTGTATTTATAATGTCATTTTGTTGTGGACTCTGTTATTCTAGTGACTTTTTTTTTTTTACAGTGAAGTAGAGTAGGAAGATAGAGCAGAAAAGTGATGCTCAAGCTATTACATCTTATTAGGTTATAGAACTAACAATTACTAACCCTCTGTAATATTCTAAGTTGTATGGAGTGTGTTTGAATTATTATGTAATTACATTGTCATAATCTGTTGGGGGATACTCAATCACAATGTGAACCTTGTGTTTGCATTTGTGTTAAATAAATTAAAATTAACCTTGGGTCAGGAGGCTGCATTAGCAACTAATTGACAGAAAGTAAGCATCAGAGGGCATCTGGGAGAGAGAGAGACACACACAGGATGTAGTAGCAAGGGATTTGGAGTGGTGCAACTTTTTGTGGTTTGGCAAAGCAGAAGCACGGGTCTTCCGTAGACACCAGCAAAGAGAGAGGGTTAGTTAGTTGCTACTCAGCCTCTCTGAGCTTGCAGGTTTTCACTGCAGACTTTGAATCTCGAGTCTTATTCATAATCAGAATGACAGAGATTTAGTTAAAGCTACCTTTAGTGGCAGAAACAGGGATGGTGCCTTCGGGAGCAGAATTCTCGCCAGGCTGTGGCCTGAGTGGCCAGAATGCTGCTAGAGAAGCAGGCTGGTAACTGCAGAGTTGCAGTTGCTGGCTGAGATAGCAGTAGATTATCTCAGCCACTGTGCTGAAGATAAAACAACAATAATCATTTAAGTGTCTCTCTTTGATTACAGTTTAAAGAAAAATTGGTTTCTGTGAACTGGACAGCCTTGAGAGAAAGAGAATAATGCAGACTGTGGCATTCCTTGTATATGGTCTTCTGAAGCACCAAGCTATATGGCCAGGCAGTACAGCAGAGCCAGAAGAAGAAAGGGTAATGTTTTAATCACTCTGTGATTTACTGGAAGAAAATGTTTGATAAGATATAAAAATTAATCTTTACGGGAGTATTGAAGCAACACACACAAAATCTAGAGACTGTCAAGTCTACGCCCACCCTGTGAGCACAGGCCTGTTGCAGCTCCTTTGGTGCTGGTCCCCACCCACCATCTAGTTCACCAAAGACACAGAGTCTTCCCCTTTTCCCTTGTGGGTCACCTGCTGCATGAGGGTGTGATGGTGTTGGTGTTGTTTGTGTGGGTTTGCTTGCTTGTTTTAGTAGTCACTCTAGTCTCCATGAAACACCTGGCTGCAGGAAGTTCCTTGCCTTTCCAAATGCCATGCCCTACTCCCCAAAGGAGTATGTCACAGTCTGTGTCCTGAGGCCATGCAGGGGAGGGGCTAGCACTGCTTTTGTGTACGTTATGTACTACAGTTTATTTATAAGCCCACCGACTTAATATTTTTTTATTTTTGAATGGTCAGGCCTGTGCGCTGCCCCCCACCCCATTTTTGTTCTCCCATCTTGAAGGCTTTTGTTCTCCTGGGTAGTGGGTTGGGGTATTGAGGCAGCCAGGTCTTATCTGTATAGACTAAAGAGCCAAAGTTACAAAAGGAAAGCAAAAGTAATAGGGAAGTTGGGTGGGATAGAGAGTTGAGGGTGGTAGAAGGAGTTCTGGGAGCAGGAGGAAGAGGCACCCTAGCACTGAGGAGGCAGTAAGAAGCAGATCTCTGTGAGTGCAAGGCCAGCCTTCTCCACATAGTCTGCTCCAGGCTAGCTAGGGTTGCACACTGATGCCCTATAGCAAAAATAAACAAACAAAATTATGTCAGACTGGGGGTAGAAAGACACCTCGGTGGCTAAGAGCACTTGCTGCTCTTTTAGAAGACCAGGATTTGGTTCTGAGAACCCACATGGTAGCTCACAACTGTCTGTAACTCCTGTTCCAGGTGATCTGATGCCCTCTCTGGGCACCCCACACACTTGGTACATAGACATACATGCTGGCCAAATACTCATATATATAAAATAAAAAATAAATCTTTAGACAATGTTTACCAAAGTGAAATTTTAAGCTTATTTGACTCCTGATAGTTAACAAAAATTGAACCACCTCCAAAAAATAAATAAATAAATAAAAGCACATCAGTAACCAACAAGTATTGCCGGAGAGACAGGGTTCCATTCATCTTTCTGAGTATTATAAGGTAAATCTTGAACCAAGTCAACTTAATACAGTGATAACCAGCACTGATTAATTGTGTTTTAGGAGGTGGCCATCAGCTTATGTTGAAAATTGTTGTAAGGAACAGATTTACAGAGGGCACAAACACAAGAGGCAGGTACCAAGAGCTAAAGAAAAACCAAGTAAGTGGAGGTAATTTCATGGATTTATAGGGTGGGGGTGACTGTATTATTTGCTCACTCACCTTAGGCAATGTGGATGCCACCAACTTTTTTTTTCTTTTCTTTTTTTTAAAGAATTATTGCCGCATGGGTGCCAATTGTAGATGAATTTCTAAACAGTCTTATTAAATAAGAAACACAAATCCAAATACAGGGGTAATAACCAAAGAGATAAAAAAAATTAGCAAATAGCCTCTGACTAACCCTTAGCTTATCACCTCGCCATAGGTTCCCAAGAGAGCTTCTTCCTGTCTAAACTGTGCTTTTATTGCCTTGCTGTTCTACTTTCTCATTGGCTCTAAGCCCAGCCATATCACTTCCTGGTTACTGCCTGTCTATACAGACCTCCAGGTCTCTATGGTTGGTACTGGGATTAAGGGCGTGTGCTACCACCACCTGACTTCTATTTATGGCTCGCTATGACCTCTGATCTCCAGACCTACTTTATTTATTAACATACAAATAAAACATCACATTTCAGCACAAATAAAATATTACCACAGGCTAATGTCCAGAGAAGTTTGTTCTCACTTCACCAAAAACCAAAACAATAGAGATCAGCCAGGTTTAGTCAGCACATGGGCTGCCCAGTTAGTTTCCAGTTCTTTCTGTAGTCTAGCTAGCTCCTCCATTTTTTTTCTCTTCCTCTGCCCTGGCCTCTCCAAGTGCTGTATTTTGTAGGTTTCCCTTCCAGTCATTCTCTTTTGGTATACCTGAAGCTCCTTGGCTCTGTTCTGTGTGGCCAGATGAAAAGGCACCTGCACTAGAGAAACTGAGTATAGAAACAGAGACCGTGCTGGTGCACACTTGGAACTCTATTGACCTACTCCCCCAAGTCTGGGCCAAGGTGTAGGGAGCTGCGTGTAGCCACGCCTTACAGGTGGTGCTGGTTACCGCCTTCCGCCATCCCGACGGCGAGCGCTCCCCATGGTAAACAATTATAGCAGAGGTTGTGGCTTGTTTACGCATGCTTGAGCCTATTGGGCAATGCCCACGTGGCGATCTGGGGTTGGCTGCCCAGAGCCTATATAAGGCCGGGAGAGGCTTTGCCCAGGGGATGGATAAATGGAATGGGGAGTTTTTAGAAGCCAGAAGATTGATCAAAGGCCTAAATAAATTACAAAAAAAAGAGCTCAGTGTTGTGTCCTCTTTGCTGGATGAGGGGGGCGCTACACCAAGGGGCAAAACATGGCCAGAAACCAAATGCTACGGAGCAAGAAAAGTGGCATAAGGTCACATAACACATCTTAGAATGTTGAGTTGGAAAGACCCCTGGAAATAATTTAGTATAAATAAGACAAAAGCAAGACCCACTGAGGTGAAGCAGCTTGCTCAACACTGCATACTGATCTCCTTCCACACAAGAATTTTAAGACAGAGGGAGAAAAAAAAATCTCAGCTTTCTGCCATGCTGCTCAATGCCTAAGAAATCAATCTTTGTTCCAAAGGCTTCAGGGTGGACTCCAAAAAAAAAAAAAGATATCCCAAGCCTCTTCCCTCGTTTACTTGCTCTGTTCTTGGGTGTGGAGAGCCAGTTGCTGTCCCTGAAAGGCCAACTGCTTCTGCCAAGACTTCCTTATATCAAACTGTGCCCCACACTTTCCGTAACTCAAGGGGGAGCTAGTGGGCCCAACAGAGACAAAAGACCTAGTCTAGAGAGGAAAAGCTGCCATCTTCTGGTGTCAATCTTTCTAGTTAACACAGCATGTTCTGACACAAATGAGTCCTAGCACCCCCTAGGAAGCTTGACATTTTGTCCCAATCCCCAAATAGTACCTAAAATACTACCAACAACCGAATTCTTCTTTCCTGGGAAAAGACGGCTCCTGAAGAAGACGGTGTTTTGGGAGAGCCTTGAGGCAAGCTGCTGCTTTCTGCTGTCTAGATAGAATGAAAGTCTGTCAGGTAGGCAGACACATCGCGTGACTATTGCAGCAGGGACTGACGTTTGGAAGGTTCTGAACTACGTGATTAATGAAGACAGTAAATGATTTGTTTGGTTGTTTTTGAGACAGGGTCTCACTATGTAGTTTTGGCTGGTCTGGAATTTACAGCACTCTTGCCTGCCTCTTCCTCCTTAGTGTTGAGATTAAAGGCATGTGCCATGACAGACCAGCATGCAGTGAATGATCTAACAGCCTCCTCACCCCAACAACATCCAAACCCACAATGGGAAATATAAAGTACTTTCGAGAGTTTTCCTCCAAATGTGGTGGCTCTCATGCTTTTAAACCCAGCACTCTTGAGCAAGAAGTAGGTAGATCTCTGAGTTCCAGGCTTGCCAGGGCTACACAGTGAAAGCCTGTCCAGAAAAATAAAGTTGCATTTGGTAGCTCACATTTTTAGTCCTAGAATTTGCACGTGAGAGGCAGAGGCAGACAGATCTCTGTGAGTTTGAGCTAGTATGATCTACACATGGAGTTGCAGGTCATTCAATGACACTGTCTCAAAAAAAAAAAAAAAAACCAAAAAGAAGAAGTTATGTTTGGGGATCCAGACTTTCAGACTCTGCAGAGGACGAGAGAGAGAGAGAGAGAGAGAGAGAGAGAGAGAGAGAGAGAGAGAG